>OX030948.1:173805136-173905136 GCA_943735915.1 Pherbina coryleti
CGTGTTCTCATGTGTGTGTGTGTGTGTGTATGTGTGTATCGTTGGGTGTTGCTGCTGTTTGTTAACGTGTTTGAAAGTTAAGGTAATGTTATCTGTCGCTATGTTGGTTATTTCAATTTTTATTATTTTCTTTAAAGTGCTTCATCATCATGTGCCAAGCACAAGCAAACAAACACAAACCAGCTGTTAAGGACCCCTACCAGCTCAGTGTGAATAAGAAAAATGGCATGTCCTTATATGAAGGTAGGTGTGCTAATGTGTGTGTGTGAGTGTGTGTGAGTGTGTGTGAGTGTGTGTTTGAAAAGGTTTATAAAAAATAAATATATAAATAAGTTAGAAAGTTGTACCTGCTGCAGATGATGACAATGATGATGTTGAAGATGGAGTTGTCGTTGACGATGACGTTGCCGCTTACGATGTTCATGATGAGTCGGAATATATTTTGTTTTTTATGCTCAACTTTTTCACGCTACAACGATCACAATCAATTTTATCAATTTTTCACAATTTAAGTGTATTGAAAAATTACTACATTGCTGGGAAGAAAATGAAAATGAAGATTCCGATGTAAAATTTGAAATTGAGATGGCAACATTTTCGGAAGCCAACATTGAAATACTGCTGTTTCCTGTCCTTTCTTTACATGTTGTTTGGCAATTTATCGCTTGAGGTGAACAACATGCTTGATATTTGACACTTTATTATGTTAACATCATCAACTTTCACATAACATTTATATGAGACAGCAATTGCCAATGTTGCTGTTGTTGTGCTTTAGCTTCAAGCGTTATCTGCCTATTTGTCAGTCGACAGTTTTGTTGAATATTAAAAAAATTGAATTGAAATTGAATTGAAATTGAAAAATATTTTGCCAGTTGAGTTGAGACTTCTTGTCATCTTCAAGCTAGCATGTTTCTCTATGTTTGTTTTTATGTTATTCTGTTCTTTTGTGGGGGCACGTAAGTGTGAAGGCAGGAATTAAGATGTTGTGTTTTTTTTTAAACTTTAATTAATAAAAATGATAATTTCAAAACATTAAAATATCTCTAAACTCCACAATATGGATGTAATATGTTGAGTTTTTACATACTTAATCTCAGCAAAGCTCTCTTAACCCTTTGACGACCACTGGGCCACCGGAGACCCTTTTCCTTTCGAATTTTTCGTGGAAAAACCAAGCAATCGATTTTTTTACAAGGTATCATTCAAAAGGGTATAAATGTGGCTTACAGAAAAGAAGTCATTTTCAAATGTATATTCATTCCTTTGCAGACCACTCCAAAGTTGAAAAATCTTTACAGGTACAAAATATTTCCAGAAGTTGCGGGCAACCTTCCACCTTCTAACAAAAAATTACAAAAAAAAAAGATATTTCACTTCGAATATCCACGCGACCAGCGAATCTGACGGGACCTCTATGTGCCAATGGTAGTCAACGGTATTAATCTATGAAATATTTAATTTTGTTGAATAGTTGATTTATTTGTAGTTGTAGTTTGTAGTTAATAGTTTGTAGTTCAATCGACTATGTAGTTAATAGTTGATTTAATAAATTTGTTATAATGTTTTATCAATACATTAAAATTGCATTTTTTATGATAAATTTTGTAACAATTTCGATCATAGGCGAAGAAAAATGATTTTTTTGCAAAATGTACAGAAATTCCTAATATGTTTTACGTGGATACCTGCCATATAGGCTTATTTCCACATTGCTTCATAGCATAGAACCGAATCATTGCGTCGGCCTACGCCCCTTTGAGGGTTCAAAGGTACCAAACTAGCTCCATGTTGTGATGACATTTCGCAAACCCTTGGTTTGGGTGGAGGCCTATCTAACATCTCTTCCGTACTAAGGTGTAAAGCACCGAAGCATAGCATAGAACCGAATCATTGCGTCGGCCTACGCCTCTTTGAGGGTTCAAAGGTGCCAAACTAGCTCCATGTTGTGATGACATTTCGCAAACCCTTGGTTTGGGTGGAGGCCTATCTAACATCTCTTCCGTACTAAGGGGTAAAGCACCTGAGTTGAAAATGCAGCTCCACACCGAGCGAAATTGCTCTACCCGCGATATAGGTGGTAAAACACAACCACCACGCTACTCCCCGAAGGGCCAACCCAATCAGTCGGCCGAGTATCCGTGGTACTAGTTTTAAAGTCTTTGGTTGGACTTCGTAGCAAGCTACTACCAGTTGAGCTCATCACAGATCCGGATCGGTTGCCAAAACATAAAACAGTTAACTACAACTTCTCATTCACACACCATACAAGTCATGGATCATCACATACGGACACAACGTACACAAATATTGCCACTAATTCCGCCTGGTACGCCGCCTCTCAAACACCTGATAGGCATACCGATTTAATTCAGAAATTTGACCGCTTTACGCGAGCGCATTGTCTAAATGAAAATCATCATTCGCACGCCAAACACCCATTGCACGCAAATCACGAATGTCCTCATAAAAAGAACACTCGCGAGGAACATGCAACCAATCCTCACGGACAGACCCACAATCACACCTCTCAGCCACACTCAAGTTTCTTTCATGCAAAAATGCATTGAAAGAACCTTGCCCAGTCAACAGGAAGCCCAGGCTCAAGCTGAAGCAAAAGTCTGGAAAACCACTCACGAACATAACGTCACGTATAAAATTATATATGACCCTTCAATGCTGACATTTATCCCATCTAGTTTGCCATCTAAACCGCACACACTCTTTCAGCATAGCCTTCCATTCATTGTCATTCATACGTCTTACATCCGTAAGAGAGACTCAATCAAACAATAAGGAGGGTACATCCTTCCTCATTTGCTGTACTATCACAAGATCAAGAAGTGGCACCCCCAACAACACTTGTAAGTATCACCGTACAACACACCGGCATACACCCAATTAGAATGGCTCTCTGACAAGAGAGTATCTTACGATATCCCACAGCAGACCTGACTATACCACCCCACACAGGAGAGCCATAAGTCGCACAAGCAACAAATAAACCCTCATACATGAGGCGCACAGCCCTCCCACTGAGGCCCCATTCACTCCTCAGCAAACGACGCACTTTCCCTACAAGTGTCAAAAGACGGACACTCATATTGACCAAATGAACTAAAAAGTTCATTCGTTCCGACATAATTAACCCCAAATATTTGACTTCAGTCGCATACCTGAGGCTAACTTATTTCACACGAACACACGGATGTCGACTAGACGATAATCTGCTTTTCATCAGCAACATCACAGTCTTGTCCATATCCACACTCACACCAACACGCTCACCCCAATCACACGTTATGCCCATGGCCACACGTGCCCTAGCCTCCAGCACGAGACTTACCTTCAACCACGACAAGCAGGTCATCAGCATAAGCACTAGGCGGCTTCGGTAGTCGAGTTGGTAGCGTGCTCGACTGCCACCCCAGAGGTCCCGGGTTCGATTCCTGGCCAGGCCATGGTCCTTCGCTTTAAACCTTTCTAAATTTTCTATCCTCATTTCAAATCAACTGAAATTAAAAATTCATCAATATTTACGACTTGAAGTTGTAGTTGCTGGTAGAGAAGTTTGTGGATGAGTTTTCCTTATAACTTGAATTGATTGAGGTAAAGGCATAACACTTGTCTCTGATTCAAATTCACATGTTTCTTTGGCTTTCCACCACGCTTAGAACATCCTACACATGTTTCACTTGACTGCCCTTTCCTTCCCACTATTCTATCACCCCATTTCGCACCAAGGCAGACTTGACTGAATAGGTATTCCACCTAAAAATCTTTGGTTCAAGCTAAAAAAAAAAAAAAAAAAAAAATTTGACACATGCACGCCTCCCGGGAAAGTAACTCCTGCAGAGCTTACCTTCCCTACTTCATTCAATCTTTTACTCACACTATCCCAGCATAGATTATCCAAAGCCCCAAGACATACTTGGAACTACTTACCGCAACAGCATTCTTTACAAACATCCACGCATCAATCGTACTCTTGCCCTTGCGAAAACCAAATTGATTTTCACAAAGGCCCGCACTCTCACACTCCAGAAGCCGTTCCATCATAATCCTTTCCAGCACTGGAAGAAGACTGATGCCCCCGTAGGACCGAGGATCACTCCTCAGCTTATCAGGTGACTTCAAGAGCACAATCACTCTTGCTTCTTTCCACATAATGGGAAAGTAGCCATCAGTCACACACTTAGTGTACAGAGTGCCTCAAGGTAATGCGGAATAACCTTTCAGATGGTTTTACCCATTTCTCTAGTGGTCCCATCAATACCCGGAGGCTTTCGACTTCGCAATAGACTGAATCCATGCTCAATCTCACCCACACCTAAGGCAGGCGGTTCCACCTCTTCTCTAGAAAGAAAAGAGTTGTCACCCAACCTCGACTCTATTGCCATGGGGTAACGTAGAGTTAAGCCTATACGGCAGGTGTCTGTGTTCCACAAAAATGAATTGTCCCTTTTCACCTTTGCAGAGATAATGATCGGACAGAGTAGTGACCTCCGAAAGTATAAATTGTTTAGGTCTCTGTCTTACAATTTTGCTAATTGGTCTCTTGCGGTTGGTGAACGAATCGATCATTTGAGTAGCCAGTTGCGCGTGGACTTCCAATGCAGATATAGAAAATGAATCAGTATTCCACGTAGAGATTTTGTTGTAACCAATGTACGCATTATGCACACTCAAATCAAAAGGATCGGAAAAAAGACGCAAATAGAATTATGTAGAATTTCGTATTAAGACTGAAATAAAATATTAAAATCAAAAACAGTTTAATTTTCTTTCTTTTCCGATCTACGATTTGGATACTTCATACAAAAGAACTTTGGGAATGACCCCTATTTACCCAAAAGCGGAACCTTGTTGACACGTTTTATTTTCATACGAGAATAATTATAACGACACAATTTCAACCAGTGGTGTTCACACGCATACTTCTACAATTTTCGACTTTTTTTGCTTGTGTTTGTAGCTCTCTCGCTCTCTGCACTTACAAAAATTGTTGAGCAGGTAAGAAGCAAGAATTGTGTTATAATTACCATTGTCATCATCATTATCATTTTCAGTATCATTATCATTACTACTGTCATTATCATTGTCACTATCATCGCCATTATTGTTATTAGCATTCTGCAAATCACCTATTTTAATATGCCTCAAACATTTCGTGCAGTGTAAAACACACGACCAAGAGGCGCGAACTTTCTTGTTTGAAGTTTCAGCGCCAACTGATTGAAAGAACTTCGCGCATTCGACCGAGTACGTGCTTCGATTCTCGAATAAAGCTGTCGAGTCTCACCACGCGTGGTACTATGTGAACATCACTGATTTATACCTTCGACATCTGGAAAACTTATAACCTTTTTTTTTTGTTTTCAGATCTGCTTATGACACCCCGCATTTAAAGTGTCAGTCCCAGTAAATTTATGCCATGAACCAGTGTACAAGGCACCATAACGCACTGTTATCATGCAGCCTTACATTTGAATATGACCTTTCATTATTTATATTGAAAACAAATTTGATCTTTAGGCCAAGTGTGTTGACAAATATGATTAGTTGTGTGTCCATCACAAAAACAACAAAGTTCTTCATAACAAATTTACTCCATACCGTTTAGGTATACCATCAATTAAACTAGCTGAACCCTAAAACGGAAGTGTGGAAAAAGGGAGGAGTTAAGAACAAAATAACACATCCTCAACATGCTCTGTTAGCGGTAAATCACTGTGATCGTATTTTCAAAGATACACATGAGTTAAGGTTATGCCTTAAAGTATGACACGATTAAGGTTAACCTTGACACCGGGTGCATCATAAGTAGGTCAGAACTTACTTACTAATGTAAAAAAAGCGTTCTCTCCACCAAAATAAACTTCCGTGTAACTTTGTCCTCAACTTGGAAGTATAAGGAGAATCGTAGTAGCACTGTGATCCACAGTGAAAAGTCATGCAAGACTACTGATGAGCTGGTGTAGCGGCCAACGAAATAGTCTGTCTAGTCTGATGTATGATTTTCTCAAAGCCGTTGTTGTTGTTGGTTTTTGCCTTCATTGTCTTCATGTTGTCTTGTTCTCAACATACTTGGCTTAAAGCTCAAATTTGTTTTCAATATGCAGTTTTACATTCAAAACATGTTCTCAATTGTGAAAACGCAACGTGCGTTAATCCAAAATATCAAGTGAGGAGAGCGCTTTCAGACCATTGGGCATTTACACCAAAAATTTATAGCCACCGGTAATCTTGGTAATGCCACTCGTTAAGGCCGATGTATTCCGAGCCGGTCAGATGAGAACATTGAGTATATACAAGCCAGAGATCTCCGTCACCATCTAGCCGTGGCCGTTTTTGCCAGTTGGGCATTCCTTGCACGTCTCTCCGTCGCATAATTCGTGCTGATTTAAAGTTATTCCCGTACAAACGTTACGACTCAAATTAACATTACGAGTTTTATCGAACGACAAGCTATGTAGCTCGGACTATGCGAATTTCGTTGTGAACATGACTCAAACCGACGATGATTTTTGGCAAAAATTATCATGAGTGATGAGCAACAATGGGCAGAGAGCGCTCTGAGAGCGTTGAGAGCAAGAATTGCGACCAAAGTCTTATGTAGCAACACAAAACGCAACAACAAATCAAAGAAAAAAGACAAACACAGAAACAACACAGAAGCTTTAAATGTATTGGTGCCCATAGTCGGTGATGAGGCTCATTTTTCTTTGAATGGGGTCGTGAATACATAAAAAAAATTAACGGTTCAACGCCAATGAAAATCCTCAATTAATTAACAAGCAACCTCAGCACAACCAACAAGTAACTGTTTGAACTGGACGGAAAGCTTCATTGGACCGTTCTTCTTCAAAGTTGACGTTGGAGCACCCGTAACCGTCAATGGGGAGCGTTATCGCACCATAATAACACATTTTGACGAAGAATACGTCATTCTCGGAGGTAAGTAGGGTGGTTGATAGTGATCAGGTGTCGGTATTTATATAACTTTTTGAGCCTTTGGTGGGCCTAAAGTACTGATCGTACAATGTTGATGTTAACACTTGTTGGTCTGCTTGATCCTTAATGCGACAAAAATTCATGTTAAAACTCTCTAAATTATATAAATTTTACACAATTACATGAAATATAAAGCCAACATTTGATGTTTTTGTTTGCTTAAACTTGCTACCTATTTATCGACAGTTTCCGGTTTTATCGACAAAACCATAAAATTTGTATGGGAGCCCCCCTAAGGAGTGGTCGGAAGGAAAAGGTGTCATAGGCAGAAATGTTCCTTTTGTAAAAATAATGGAGGTTGGTAATACATATTAACCCTCTCCGGCACTCTCTTAAAGGTCATATGCTTAGGTGTATGGAATAAATAAACAAAAAACATAAAATTTGCATGGCAGCCCCAGTAAGGAGTGGTCGGATAAAATAGGTGTTGAAGGCAAAAATCTTCCTTTCGCAAAAGTAATGGGGGTCGGTGACACGTATTAACCCTTTCCGGCACTCTTTTAACGGTCATATGCTCAGGTGTATGGAATAAATAAACAAAAACCATAAAATTTATATGGGAGCCCCCCTAAGGAGTGGTCGGAGGAAATATGTGTCAAACGCAAAAATCTTCTTTTCGCAAAAGTATTGGGGGTCGGTGATACGTATTAACCCTTTCCGGCACAAACATAATAAAATTTGTATGGGAGCCTACCTAAGGAGTGGTCGGAGGAAATAGGTGTCAAACGCAAAAATGTTCCTTTTGCAAAAGTAATGGGGGTCGGTCATACATATTAACCCTCTCCGGCACTCTTTTAACGGTCATATGCTCAGGTGTATGGAATAAATAAACAAAAACCATAAAATTTGTATGGGAGCCCCCCTTAGGAGTGGTCGGAGGGAATAGGTGTCAAAGGAAAAAATGCTCCTTTAGCAAAAGTAATGGGGGTCAGTGATACATATTAACCCTTTCCGGCACAAAAACCATAAAATTTGTATGGGAGCCCCCCTAAGGAGTGATCGGAGGGAAAAGGTGTCTAAGACAAAAATGTTCCCTTTGCAAAAGTAGTGGGGGTTAGTCATATATATTAATCCTCTGCGGCACTCTCGTGAAGGTCATATGCTCAGGTGTATGGAATAAATATACAAAAACCATAAAATTTGTATGGGAGCCCCTCTAAGGAGTGCTCGGAGAGAATAGGTGTCTAAGGCAAAAATGTTTCTTTTGCAAACATAATGGAAGTCGGTAATACATATTAACCCTCTCCGGTACTCTCTTAAAGGTCATATGCTCAGGTGTATGGCATAAATATACAAAACCATAAAATTTGTATAGGAGCCCCCCTAAGGAGTGGTCGGAGGGAATAGGTGTCAAAGGCAAAAATGCTCCTTTTGCAAAAGTAATGGGGGCGGTGATACATATTAACCCTTTCCGGCACTCTTTTAAAGGTCATATGCTCAGGTGTATGGAATAAATAAGCAAAAACCATAAAATTAGTATGGAAGCCCCCCTAAGGAGTGGTCGGAGGGAATAGGTTTCAAAGGAAAAAATGCTTCTTTTGCAAAAGTAATGGTGGTCAGTCATACCTATGAACCCTTTCCGGCACTCTCTTAAAGGTCATATGCTCAGGTGTATGGAATAAATAAACAAAAACCATAATATTTGTAAGGGAGCCCCCCTAAGGAGTGGTCGGACGGAAAAGGTGTCAAAGGCAAAAATGTTGCTTTTGCAAAAGTAATGGGGGGGTCGGTCATACATATTAACCCTCTCCGGCACTCTTTTAAAGGTCATATGCTCAGGTGTATGGAATAAATATTTTGCTAAATAGTTTTTAAAAAAGATGTCATCAAAAGTGAATTGAATAATTCTACGTCTTGTGTTACGACATAGTCGAAACTACTGTATCTTTTTTAATGTGTGTAATAGCGGCATGGACAGCTTTTGGTTCCAAAAAGACGGCGCCATATGTCACACAATCTAAGCCATGATCGCTTTATTGCTTAATATCGACTGGTAACAACGATGGCCCAGCTTAACCCCTCCAGACTTTTAACTGTGGAGTTATATGAAATCGAAAGTTTATCTCACCAAGCCACGGACCCCGGAAGCCTTTAAAGACAATAGACAATATTCGACATGAATTGGCCACCATTCATTTCGAAACACTATGGAAATGATGGAAGTGATGGAAAAATTTGGAAAAGCGAACATATTGCGCAATTCGCTCTAGCGACTACTATTTAAGCGAAATCATATTCCACAAGTGATCAGAACAATTTTAATAAACGAAACAGCATTTCACAAAAACTAATTTGTTTCTTTTTTTTTTCTTTTTTATTAATACCGAAAACATACCGAATCTTTAAATGGCCCACCCTGTACTTTAAAATCTCAATGTGATGCATAAAAGCAAAGTTCAGATTTATAAAAAAGACGTTGCAAGCCCCCATAACCGTCTATAAATTCCAAGATATAATGAAAAAAATTCTCATTTGCAAGCTTGTGTTGTTTTCAGTGTAAATTGTGCAAATTGTATGTATATCAAAGATATTCTTTGTTCGTTTGATGTATGACTTGTAGCTAGTTGTATTTTATTGAAAATCATAATGATACAAGTCCAATTAGTGCACTTCTGTCAACACATTGCATTGAAAAGAAGTAAAAAGGATCACATCACATCACATCATCAGCCTTGGAAGTGCATCTCATTTGGTTTAATTATGCATAGGCGTGCTTTCTTCGCTGAGTACACAAGTCCTTTTTTTTCTTCCATTTGTGTTATATGTAGACAAACATTCGCACAATTATTGTGTACATATTTAATCAGCATTACAAGCGCATACAAATAAAACTAGTAAATGAAAGGACATATTTTGCTACACACTGAAACAAGGGCACACACATACAACATATACACATCATATCACACAAAGTAGCACAGAAAGTAGTGAACAACCATATGTGTGAGAGTGATATATTCAACTATTAATATTTTTTATTTTTTGTTCTTTTATGTATGCATGTATGTCAGTCTTGCAACATGATGCATCAAACGATGGTATGGCGTTGATGAGCCAACATAAATTGTTAATTTTTATTCCACCTACATTTGCTGCAAATAATTGATACAAACAAAACTAGTTGAAATAAAATATATAATTTTTCAAAAAATTTAAAATAATTTGAATAAATAATAATACCGCTATGTTAAAAATTCCATTAATTCCTAATGCAAAATTGTGCCATTTTTTTAAAATTGTCCAAATTTAAAGCAAAGGATTATAAAGGAAACTCGAAGATAACAAAAAGAAAACAAATCAACTCCGTAAATGAAGTTGCGAGTGGCTGGCTTAAGAATGTCCTGCCATAAAAACACGTTGCGCAGCTAATTTAACCGCAAAATAAATGAAATTACAATGAATATCCTTGCACGCATACAAACCTGCAAACGCGAGTCCTGCACAACCTACATTTACAGACACATACAAATGTAATGCGATGCCAGTTATGGAAAAAGGGGAAAAAAAACACCACAAATGGATGAAGAGCAGTAAAAAAATGGAACAAGAAACGTGCCATTCAGTAACCAAAGCCATAAAAAAAAAAAAAAACACCAAAGAAAGCATTAAAGAATGAAGATAACAAACAAATGATTAAAAAAATACAAAATTAAGAGCAATTCCCTGCTACAGAAGAAGAAAAATTATCTTTCCCCTACAACTTATTAAATATTGAATCTTAAATCTTGAATCTTAAATCTTAAATCTTAAATCTTAAATCTTAAATCTTAAATCTTAAATCTTAAATCTTAAATCTTAAATCTTAAATCTTAAATCTTAAATCTTAAATCTTAAATCTTAAATCTTAAATCTTAAATCTTAAATCTTAAATCTTAAATCTTAAATCTTAAATCTAAAATCTTAAATCTTAAATCTTAAATCTTAAATCTTAAATCTTAAATCTTAAATCTTAAATCTTAAATCTGAAATCTTAAATCTTAAATCTTAAATCTTAAATCTTAAATCTTAAATCTTAAATCTTAAATCTTAAATCTTAAATCTTAAATCTTAAATCTTAAATCTTAAATCTTAAATCTTAAATCTTAAATCTTAAATCTTAAATCTTAAATCTTAAATCTTAAATCTTAAATCTTAAATCTTAAATCTTAAATCTTAAATCTTAAATCTTAAATCTTAAATCTTAAATCTTAAATCTTAAATCTTAAATCTTAAATCTTAAATCTTAAATCTTAAATCTTAAATCTTAAATCTTAAATCTTAAATCTTAAATCTTAAATCTTAAATCTTAAATCTTAAATCTTAAATCTTAAATCTTAAATCTTAAATCTTAAATCTTAAATCTTAAATCTTAAATCTTAAATCTTAAATCTTAAATCTTAAATCTTAAATCTTAAATCTTAAATCTTAAATCTTAAATCTTAAATCTTAAATCTTAAATCTTAAATCTTAAATCTTAAATCTTAAATCTTAAATCTTAAATCTTAAATCTTAAATCTTAAATCTTAAATCTTAAATCTTAAATCTTAAATCTTAAATCTTAAATCTTAAATCTTAAATCTTAAATCTTAAATCTTAAATCTTAAATCTTAAATCTAAAATCTTAAATCTTAAATCTTAAATCTTAAATCTTAAATCTTAAATCTTAAATCTTAAATCTTAAATCTTAAATCTTAAATCTTAAATCTTAAATCTTAAATCTTAAATCTTAAATCTTAAATCTTAAATCTTAAATCTTAAATTTTAAATCTTAAATTTTAAATCTTAAATCTTATATCTTAAATCTAAAATCTTAAATCTTAAATCTTAAATCTTAAATCTTAAATCTTAAATCTTAAATCTTAAATCTTAAATCTTAAATCTTAAATCTTAAATCTTAAATCTTAAATCTTAAATCTTAAATCTTAAATCTTAAATCTTAAATCTTAAATCTTAAATCTTAAATCTTAAATCTTAAATCTTAAATCTTAAATCTTAAATCTTATCTTAAATCTTAAATCTTAAATCTTAAATCTTAAAACTTAAAACTTAAAACTTAAATCTTAAATCTTAAATCTTAAATCTTAAATCTTAAATCTTAAATCTTAAATCTTAAATCTTAAATCTTAAATCTTAAATCTTAAATCTTAAATCTTAAATCTTAAATCTTAAATCTTAAATCTTAAATCTTTAATCTTAAATCTTAAATCTTAAATCTTAAATCTTAAATCTTAAATCTTAAATCTTAAATCTTAAATCTTAAATCTTAAATCTTAAATCTTAAATCTTAAATCTTAAATCTTAAATCTTAAATCTTAAATCTTAAATCTTAAATCTTAAATCTTAAATCTTAAATCTTAAATCTTAAATCTTAAATCTTAAATCTTAAATCTTAAATCTTTAATCTTAAATCTTAAATCTTAAATCTTAAATCTTAAATCTTAAATCTTAAATCTTAAATCTTAAATCTTAAATCTTAAATCTTAAATCTTAAATCTTAAATCTTAAATCTTAAATCTTAAATCTTAAATCTTAAATCTTAAATCTTAAATCTTAAATCTTAAATCTTAAATCTTAAATCTTAAATCTTAAATCTTAAATCTTAAATCTTAAATCTTAAATCTTAAATCTTAAATCTTAAATCTTAAATCTTAAATCTTAAATCTTAAATCTTAAATCTTAAATCTTAAATCTTAAATCTTAAATCTTAAATCTTAAATCTTAAATCTTAAATCTTAAATCTTAAATCTTAAATCTTAAATCTTAAATCTTAAATCTTAAATCTTAAATCTTAAATCTTAAATCTTAAATCTTAAATCTTAAATCTTAAATCTTAAATCTTAAATCTTAAATCTTAAATCTTAAATCTTAAATATTAAATATTAAATCTTAAATCTTAAATCTTAAATATTAAATCTTAAATCTTAAATCTTAAATCTTAAATCTTAAATCTTAAATCTTAAATCTTAAATCTTAAATCTTAAATCTTAAAGGCTAAAACTTAAATCTTAAAACTTTATCTCGATAATGCAACTCTGTTAAATGCAGTTGGCAGTAAAAGCACTTCATTTTTCAACATGACGCCTTCAAATAAACCGGAAACGTACTTATTTGGTAGTTATTTCGCGCAAAGGAAGCGGAAATGCAAATCTACAAATTTGTGCTCGTTATATTGCTCTGTTTTATTTTCTCGCTTACTCCCTCATGCTTACTGGCGCTTTATATGTTCTTCGTGTTTACATACATATTTATATATGTACGTTTATATTATATATATTTTGTAAAATATGAAAAACGTAACGATATGTAATCCATAATAAAGTGCATGTAAATAAAATGAAAATCCTCAAATTTACAAGGGAGGCAGCATGAACAGCAACAAAAACAACGAGTACAACAACAACACCAACTACAATGTTGCCAAATATATTGCAACAATAATACGATAAGGAGCTCCAAAATTGTACAGGATATGCCTGCCGCCGTTTGTTTCGTTGTATTGTGACGGTTGGATGGAGTAGGGCGCATATTTTTTTGACACTTCTGCAATGTAGAGCAACCAACGAAGCAGCAGTTGCTGCAACTGTACCGAGATGAGGCGCAACTGATCTTGTATTTTTATTGTTTGTTTTTCTTTTCATATTTTTATTTGTATTTGTAATCGTTGTTGTCTGCAGCCCTGCAGCCATACATACGCCAGCTATTCTCACTCAATTGTTGCAAAAGGTTTGTTGCATTTTTCGGTGCGCTTGCAGTAGTTGTTCTTCCCGCTTCCTACGTTATTTGTTTTCATTTTATTATATCTTATTTGCATTTTCTTATTAAATAAAAACAAAGTTTTTTTTTTGTTTTTTGTTTGTTTTCTTGCGCTTTTATTAGGTTGGCATTTATTTCCAGCGGCAAATTTTACAAGTTAAATATTTTATTGACTTTATTTTGCAACGCTGGCAACGTTTCCCTATTCACATAATTTTGTTCTATTTTTTATTTTTAGTTTATTTTTTATATTTTTTGGCTTATTAATATAAGAACACGCTCCCCAAATATTGCGGTTATTTTTATAAGGTACTTATTTTCGTTGTATTTTTGTTGTTAGTAAGTCTTTTGTTTGTCCTGTTTAATGGTATATTTTATTCGTGCTTTTCTTGACATTAACGACTTTTTTGCCATTCTTATGATGGGCGTTAGAGTAAGCCCTTCGATACTGTGGGCTTAATCAGTTATTTTTTTACCACACCCCATAAAATTTATTTTATTTGTTCCTTAGCATGTGAAGAAAATGTCACTTTTTATGGCATATAAAGTTGTTTTTCTAACAATGGTTGACATATAAAAAGATTGGACAACATGTTTTGAAGTCGTTTTTAACTTTATTAATTGGCAGCTTATAGAAGGAATCAAACGAATTTTCTGCGAATTCATGTTATGTAAGATTTTTTATTTTATTCTGTATAGAAGATAGCTTAAAGAATTAGTAAAGAATTCAAGATGTCAAGACGATGATGTTGTTAAGTTGAATGCTAAGTACCACTTCCTCGTAAACATAATCGAGGTTTGCAAATTATTTTTTATTTGCTTATTAATAATACAGGATTTTTCAAATTTGAGTTTTTTTTCAAATTGAAATGAAAAACACATATTGAATGGAAATTCATCATCTGTTTGTTTATACTAGTAACGCCTTTGGTCGACCAAATTTCTAGAAACTCGACCATAGAAAAATCGATGTTTGTTCAGTTTTTTTTTTTTTTTTTTTTTTTTTTAATTGAAAAACGTTTGGCAAAGTTAAAAAATGTTCGATGAGAAATAATTTAGGGTAATACAATGAATGAAATGAAAATTAATTATTATTGAAGTGAATCGAGTATTCATTTGATTTATTTCGTAAATATTATGTTCAAAAAATTAATTGGCATGGTGAGCTGTTGTTTATGTTATATTTATTTTAAATCACATTTCGGCATATTTGAGCTCTATCTCGACAAATTCTTGTATGCAGGTATCTACTCCACCGTTGTCATGACCAACACAATTATCGTCAACACTGCTTTCACCAACATTGCTATCAGGAACACTGTCTTTAAAATCTCTGTTCTCTTCTAGTAAAATCATAAGCTCACCAAATGCACAATTTTGGTCTATGGTTTTAAATTGACCCTCGTCAAACAAAACGTCTCTTTTTTCGACTACTTTATGATTTACTGGATCATAAAGACGATATGCCTTAGATGTTAACGAGTAGCCAACCATATAAAATACTTCGCCTTTGGGTTGAAACTTGCCTTTTTGAGTTTTATTTAGCGCTACTGCTAAAGATCCAAACACACGAAAATGGCTCACTACTGGTTTCTTTCCTGGCCAAATCTGATGTGGTGTTGCATTCGCCAATGCTCTCGTTGGACATCTATTGCGCACGTACGCTGCCGTAGCGGTAGCTTCTGCCCACATGTAGTCTTTCATGCCAGCTTGTATCAACATGGTTCTAGCCATTTCAGTCAGCGTGCGATTAAAGCGTTCTGCGACGCCGTTTTGCTGTGGCGTGTAGGCAACTGTCAACTGTCGAAGTATACCATTTTTATTTAAATAATCATCAAAAATTTTGCTAGTGTATTCGCCGCCATTATCACTTCTAACGCATTTAATTTTTTGACCAGTCTGCCGCTCAGCCATTTCTAAAAAATCTTTAAATTTTTCAAACACTTCATCTTTAGTCTTAATAAAATATACAAACACTCTTCTTGACATATCATCCGTGAAAGTTACGAAGTATTTTGCACCACCAATTGACGATGTACTGAATGGCCCACATACATCAGTATGGACTAATTCTAATAATTTTGTGGCTCAATTTTCAGCAACTTTAGGAAATGGCTGCACGTGAATTTTACTTTTCATACAAATTTCACACTTTGCGTCTTTAGGAATGTTTTTTATTTCAATTCCATGCACTAGATCTTTATTTACAATATGATGTAAGCTAGAATAGTTTAGATGGCCGAAGCGACAGTGCCATTTTGTTGCATTTTCTTCCACCGATATATAACATAATTTTTCACACTTTTGTTCAAAGACAAATAAGTCATCGATTTTGCGTGCACTTAAATCAGCGCAGGGCGCTCCATAGCTCACTGAGCTCTCTGAGAGCGTAACTTTTCACATGTACACAAAGCTCACAACAGAAGAGAATATAATTCAGTCGTTCGCAGACCGTGATGCTGTGAAGTCTATGCCGCTTTGCGCTGCATATTTTATGTACACTCTTAAAAAAACCAACCTATTGATTTGTAGTTTCATAATAGTTATGCATATATATCTTTATTTTATAGAATTTCATATTATTCGCATATCCTAAGGTTTCATATAATTCATACATACATATTACCTATTATGATTCTTTGTATCGTTCATTCATTCTTGTACATATTAATTTTTTAATAATTAATTTCATGATTATTTGCTTACTTACGTATTTCATTTACTTACTTATTTTTTTAACTCATTTTTTATCATTTTAATTATTTGCATATATTAAGAGTATATAATATTAAAATATTTATTAGTATATATAAGGCTCATATAATTTATCATCAGATTCTTTGCATTATTCATTTATATTACTTGTATTAATTAATTTCATAGAAGAAATATTGAAGTGTACCGATGACTTAAAATAAAAACACAAAGTAGAAAATAAAAACTTGCAAATTAAAAAAATTGTGACAACTATTTCGCTCAGTGTGTGCGAATCGAGAGCGCACCAACACTAACAAGACAAAATAAAATGTGACTGTGTTAGAATGCCCAGCCCTGACTTAAATATATGACGTTTTCTTTATTTAGAATTTTCGCATTGCTCTCATCAAAAACAACTGTCAAACCTTCTTTTGCAGCTTTACTTACAGAGATAAAATTGCATTATAAATTTGGGACAAACAATACGTCTCTCAATTTCATCATACATGTTGGAGTTGTAATTCGAACAACCCCTCTTCCACTTGCAGTGATGTAATTGTCACCAGCTAAAGCAATTCGCTGCGGTTCTTGTTCAAATACTTCAAACATGTTGCGTTCGCCGCACATATGAGAAGTTGCGCCGCTATCAATGCACCAATGCACGACGTTGAACTGACGATTGCCAAATGCAGCGACTGCGCCAACTGCTGCTGAAAAAGAGCATTCTTGTTGTTGTTTTTTCTGTTTTTTGCAGTCTTTTGCATAGTGGACTTTCTTTTCACAGTTGAAGCACTTAAAAAAAGTTTTGCTTGCATTTTTGTTGTGACGATTCCCGTTGTTGCTAACTCGATAATTGTGTGAGTGTGTTCCTTTTGGGTTAGACTGAGCAATGAATGCTTTTTGACTGTCCCCGTTTTCGGTTTTTGTTTTATTCCCTTGATCTTGCCGCGAACCTTCTTCCATAATTTTCGTCTTGAGTAAATCTAACTCATCATTCATAGTGACACCAATTTCTGATAACTTATCGACGATTTCCGAAAATATGTTTAAATGTTGGGACACGCTATCATTCTCTGACATGCTAAGATTAATCAGCTTCTTGTACAATGACACTTTTCTAGCTGGTCCACTTGGCTGATGAACTTGCCTTAGCTTTGTCCATGCTTCAAAAGAAGTCTTCGCATGTTTTATATGACAAACCTGCGTTGATTTAATATTCAGAATAATCAGCGCCAAAGCTTTTTCATCCTTCATATCCCATTTGGCTATTTCTGACAATTTCATGTCTGCATTCTTTGTTGTTTGGCCATTAGCAATAGACCATAACTCTGCACTGATGAGAACACTTTTCATCTGTATAGACCAAAAATCATAATTTTGCTCATCCAGTTTGTCAATCTGGTATACCGCACTCATATTAGGTTAGTCTTAAGGCTGTGAGTCGTTCTTGGGCTTAATTTCTCCTGGGCCCATAACCTGATAGAGGCCGATAATTATGAACACAAGCTTTAGGTTTTAATGTTTATTAACGACTAACTAATATGTTCAAAAAGGAAAAGTAAAACAAATGAAAATATGACATTCGTTATATTCGGGTTGCCATTGTATTATAAAATGTACTATTATTTCAATAATTGGGATTCTATTATATATATTTCTATAGGAGTTCGAGATATTGTTAGTCTAGACTTGTTGTATGCCCATTAGAGTGGGTCGGCCTCTATACAAAAAAAAAAAAGTTTGAAAAAACCACCCCCTATTTCCAAGCTGACCTCGAATGGATTCCAAAATAAAAAAAAAATTTGGACCACCGGAAAAACAAACAAAATGGTCTTTTTTCTATAACTTGAGTAGAACATATCCGATCTTAAAATATAAATATGTCGTTTAAAAGTGCTTTACGAGTACTACATTTTCTCTTCAAAACATTTTTACTTTCAAGGTCATATTGGTGACCTTGATATTGGTGACCCGATTTACCCCCCTAAAATAGTTTTTTTTTTCTCATGAAGCTAAAGACCTAAGAATTTTTATACATTTTGTTCAAAGCAATTATTCAATAACTTTAAAAACAAATACGTTATAATCGTTCAAATATTTGGAACAATGCTTTTTTTCATTATGTATGAATTATTTTTTTTTAATTCAAATAAAATTGAAAATTAACTTAGTTTTTTTAAAAATTAAGTAATGAAATTAAAATAAAATATTTGTCTTAAGATATTTAGGAATAAAAACGAGTTAATAAAGTTATTCAAACAAAATTGCCCACGAATCGTGACAATATATTCAAGTTTCCATTGTGAATTTTGAAATGTGAAAGTGAATTCGCATGGATGTTCACTTCTTTCTTTTTTTATATCTTTTTGCTTCAAAATTATACTTAGTTAAAGGCAGATGGTGATTGAAATTAGCTGTGAGCCACTGTAAACTTGTTCTGAAAATTTAATAATAAAGAAATATTATTTCAGTTTTTACTAAATATTTTCATGAAATCCAAATGCAATTGGAAGAAATTTCTTAGAATTACTAAAGTTTAAAGGTAACTTAAGCAGCAGAATTCAATTAAATTTGCTTCAAGTAAAAAAAAAACAAAAAAAAACTGTCAGCACAAGACGAAACGTAAAACGCGTTATGCGTGACGTCTTCAAAATTTAATTGAATTTTACGTTGTTAAGACAAGACAAAACAACGCAAGGATTACGCAGCAAAATTCTGGCAATCTTATGTTTCATGCTACGTTGCATTCTACGCGGTATTGCGTTGCTTTACGGACTAAGATTTTGCCAAAGTTAAAGCCTGAGCAAAAGTAACAAACTCAAGAAGCGGAAGGCAGAAAAAACAAAAAAAAAAAAAAAAGAAGAACAAAGACAGCAGCATCAGCAACAGGCTGCAGCTAGGCGCGAATTTCAAATTGATTTGAATTCTTAAGCAGCACTTGGCTCAGCAGCACGAAGATGGCGGGTCTCCCAGGCCCGCTCTATAAATTCATGTTGCTGCGTATGGCGTTTATAAGTATCTATCTGCTTCAATCTGAATATAATTTTGGAAAATTTTTTTCTTATTTTCACTTGTTTGTCAGTTTAAAAAAGAATTACAATAACAACAACAACAATGCATAGATATGGCCATTAATATTCACGTAATGTGCGCTTCAAAAGTTCCTAAGTTCATTTGAAGGCCTCACCTTAACGAATAGCGTTACGTTGTTGTATGGTGCGAATAACGTAAGTGCCGCACGTTGTCTATAAAGTGATTATTAACGCGGCGCTATGCTGTGATTGCGTGAGCTAGGCGTGAAGGTGCAAATTTATTTTTGATTAGCATTTAGGTGGATTTATTTTTGGGCAGCTGCTACTGTTGTGGTTGGTTTTGGTAGCTACTTTTAGGAGCTGTTGGGGTTGTAAATTTTGCATGCTTAACTTAAATAATATAAAATTAAACAACCACTACCAGAAGGAAAAAAAAATTAAAATAATTGTAACGCTTGAAGCCGTTTTGGTTAACAAGAGTCATATTTAAAAGTTAGGTTCTAAGAGATAAATTTGATTTTTTTTTTTATGAAATATATTTCTTGCTTACAATTCTCTCGACCTAGTTTTAAGGCTGCTCCACCACTTCGATAAAAAGACATACCTTGAAATTTCATCGCTCCAAAAATTATGCAACTGAATTTGATTTCTGCTGCTTCACTCAACTCGTTGCACTAGTTTGCGCCATTCAAATGCAATCAAGTAAATATTGTACAAAATTTTGCATTCTTGTCGTATAGTATTTGATTTTATTGTATTTTATTTCTTTCGCTGCATTTATTTATTTTGAATTAAAGTTAAATTTTTGATTTTCTACACAATAAATAACACAAAAAGGAAGAATAGGAAATACACCAACACATGCATTTGTACAAAATCATACATCAACTCATATATTTATGCCATACAATGGCAGCCTTATGATTATAGTTATTTACTTGCATGTATTCAGCAAATTTTGTTGTTGTTGTTGTTGTTGTTTTTGTTGCACCTGTATATTTGCCTACCCAACTAAAAAGCAGGTCATTGAAAAATGAAGTCCTTAAAATTCCGCTCAATGGCATTGAAGAATAGAATTCGGCCTGCTTAGCAAACAAGATTGAAAATAAACACAATTTTCAAAACAAAACTTCGGGAGGGTTGAACTTTAACAGGGCGAAGAATTTTTGTTGTTACTGACTAAAAACCACATACAAAAGTCTCTTTTCACACCCCATGGATTTTCAAGTCTTTAATATTTAATATTTCAAATCTAAGATTAAAGATTTAAGATTTAACAGTTAAGAGTTAGCAGCTAAGAGTTAAGAGTTAAGAGTTAAGAGATAAGATTTAAGATTTAAGATTAAAGATTTAAGATTAAAGATTTAAGATTTAAGATTTAAGACTTAAGATTTAAGATTTAAGAGTTAAGAGTTAAGAGTTAAGAGTTAAGAGTTAAGAGTTAAGAGTTAAGAGTTAAGAGTTAAGAGTTAAGAGTTAAGAGTTAAGAGTTAAGAGTTAAGAGTTAAGAGTTAAGAGTTAAGAGCTAAGAGTTAAGAGTTAAGAGTTAAGATTTAAGATTTAAGATTTAAGATTTAAAATTTAAGATTTTAGATTTACAATTTAAGATTTAACATTTAAGATTTAAGATTTAAGATTTGAGATTTAAGATTTAAGATTTAAGATTTGAGATTTAAGATTAAAGATAAAAGATTTAAGATTTAAGATTTAAGATTAAAGATTTAAGATTTAAGATTTAAGATTTAAGATTTAAGATTTAAGATTTAAGATTTAAGATTTAAGATTTAAGATTTAAGATTTTAGATTTAAGATTTAAGATTTAAGATTTAAGATTTAAGATTTAAGATTTAAGATTTTAGATTTAAGATTTAAGATTTAAGATTTAAGATTTAAGATTTAAGATTTAAGATTTAAGATTTAAGATTTAAGATTTAAGATTTAAGATTTAAGATTAAAGATTTAAGATTTAAGATTTAAGATTTAAGATTTAAGATTTAAGATTTAAGATTTAAGACTTAAGATTTAAGATTTAAGAGTTAAGAGTTAAGAGTTAAGAGTTAAGAGTTAAGAGTTAAGAGCTAAGAGTTAAGAGTTAAGAGTTAAGATTTAAGATTTAAGATTTAAGATTTAAGATTTAAGATTTAAGATTTAAGATTTAAGATTTAAGATTTAAGATTTAAGATTTAAGATTTGAGATTTAAGATTTAAGATTTAAGATTTAAGATTTAAGATTTAAGATTTAAGATTTAAGATTTAAGATTTAAGATTTAAGATTTAAGATTTAAGATTTAAGATTTAAGATTTAAGATTTAAGATTTAAGATTTAAGATTTAAGATTTAAGATTTAAGATTTAAGATTTAAGATTTAAGATTTAAGATTTAAGATTTAAGATTTAAGATTTAAGATTTAAGATTTAAGATTTAAGATTTAAGATTTAAGATTTAAGATTTAAGATTTAAGATTTAAGATTTAAGATTTAAGATTTAAGATTTAAGATTTAAGATTTAAGATTTAAGATTTAAGATTTAAGATTTAAGATTTAAGATTTAAGATTTAAGATTTAAGATTTAAGATAAAGGCAATTATTTTAAAAAAAATATTTTAATTCATTTAAGAATGTTTTTCATGTTTTTCATAGAATATTATCATAGAATATTATATTAAAATATTATTTGAATTTATGATTTCTGCTTGGTTTTGCCTATTCAATGAAAGTAAATTTTAAACTCAATTAAAAACGTTCCATATGTTTAAAGTGTATATTATTTCCATTTAATTTGCACTCAAACATGCTGAGCTTTTCTTTATTTTTGAAAATATTTATTAAAGGCAAATTAATTAATTTATTTCCGCATTTATTTAATATGATGTGTTAAATATTTAAAATTAATGAGAAAACTCATTAACGTGCAATAATTGCAATTATGTCAGTTAAGTCATTATTAAATAGTCAAGCATACAACAGCGGACAGCTGCACTGTGGGGAAAAAACAATTTATTTGATCTCTTTAACGTTGATACTCGTACTGACCATCATATAAAAGTCTACGAAATTGACAGGAAATTATCACATTTAACATTTGATGTACATACATACCTACACACATGAATTCAGAGGTTATGAATATTTGTCCTCATCATGTTTTGTGGCTGAGTCGTTGATTGTAGAAGTAGCCAGGGTCATATCCGGGTCAATTAAGCTAAATGCCTTTGAACGACAACAAGAATTTCGACTCATTTAACAACTCATCAGTTTTGTCATCATCACCATCATCATCATCATCATCACTTTATCAAGTGCAACTATTTCTGTTTAGCCACATTCAAATGAAGTGTTCAGACCTTGAAGAGTAGTAGTAGCTCGGACATAGTTCGAACTACTTCTACTGCATGCTGTGTTCATTGATTTGGAATCACAAACGTTGACACGTTCGATCAAAGCAACATAAATTTTTTTCAATCGATTGACTTTGCAGTCAACCATGCCATGGAATGTCACGTGATTGTGGACATGCCTTTTTGGAACAGTTGAGTAAGTCAAAGTCGAGCACTTGCATAATACGAATGTTTGTGTGCATGAGTGTGTGTGTTTGTGTGTGAACAAACAAGAAACACAGTTAAAGGTAACGATATATGCCGGTGTGTTATTTTACTGATAGCTGTGCTCTATGAAATGCAGCTATATAAACGGAAACGGAAATACTTGTGGATAGCATTAATTTAAACAGAGAGAAAAACAGCGATAGACTCACACACAGCCGAAATTGATAGGCAGTCGACCAGCTCGAAGAAAGTCAATCGTGCAAATGTTTGTATTAATTTCATTGCAACATCCTATCTTCTGCACATACACACAAATATATACACATACTCGAAAAAGTAGTCATCAGCGTAGAGGTGCCAACATTTAGACCAATATACGAGGGTTGTTATTGATATGCCTGGCCTTGGGGACAGTAAGTGACAACACTTACCATCTGAAGTTTCCATTGAAAACTTAACATTGTTGAACATACCCTTCATTTTTCCATTTGGACGCGATTTGTGATGTTTAAATTACTTCAAAAATTCATCTCGTGCAAACAAAAAAATGGAATTAGCGCGTGAACATTTTCGTGTGATTATTTTTCACAACTTTCGACGAGGATTATGTACGAACTAAAAAATTATTTTATTCGAACTTAATTTGTTATGCGATGATAACCGTATAAAGAATCATCCTACAGCTCTGAAAAACACTAGTCCATAAGGACTGAGCCCATAAAAAAGTTGGACAAAAATAGAAAAAGTACACCGATGATAATGAATGTGGTATGCTTGGTTAATTTAAGTTAGCTAAACAAACAAAACAAAATTTAACTAAACAAAAAATTTCACACATAGTTGAAATAGGTCAGTTCCTAGGGGTACCTCTCTTGGATCTAAAATATATCTTATATACATACATATACCGCAGGCTATTTCGGTCATTATTATTTATTATATTAATTATCTTTCTCCCTGTTTTCGTCCGTCTTCTTATGGATTGCACTCATGACACCACTGTTGCTATCTCCGTCAGCGTATTAGCAATTTGTCCAAAAAGTTAAAAAATAAAAAAAATAAAAAATAACCGGTAATTTTCAGCTCTTGAAAGGACTTTGACCTTGCTTCTTATGATCAATTGTGTTGTGCGTGTTATTAAGTTTATACACAATTGACCGAGAAATGGACCTACAGGCTTAACGCCGACTCCGAACGGCGATGAACGGAATGTTCTTGTTCTCAATGTGCTTTACATGGCGTTTTTATTACTCTCTGAGGTTTGCCATTGTCTGCAGAGAGGTGGCGGCCGTACAGAAAAATTATTTTAATTCAAATAATTTTCTGTCGCTGCTGGGGTTCGAACCTGGGTCTCCAGGTTCTTTGACATAGCGGCCACGCACTTTAACCAACTAGGCCACCGACGCCACAAAAAGTTGTGTCCAAAAAGTTACTCTGAACTATAAGCGTTATGTTTATACAACGAAGGGAAAAATAAACAAAGTTTTCAGTGTGGAAAAACAAATTTTTCAATTGCTGCAATTTAAAAATCATTCTCGCTTATGACAAACGAAATTAACTTCCTGCAATTAAATGACGTTTCTCGTAAGTGACTATTATTATGACAACTGTGAAGCATTTGCAAATAACGATTTCCAGCACGATAAAAGAAGTTCGTTTGCGGTAAGCTGGAGATATGGGAAGCACATACAATTTTTTAAATTTCCCATATTTTTGGTCATTTTCAAAATCCTGTGGAAAAACCAATTTAATTTTTTGAAGTGACGAAGTTACGTTTTACCGCGTAGGTTTCCAAACAAGTTGAAAAAGGCATTTTTTCAAAATTCATCGGCATTGCATTGAATTGTTTCTCGCTGAGTATATGAGATATGATTAAAAAAATGGTACGACTGTAAAGGTTAATTTTTTGACTTCATTATAAAAACAAAACAAAAATTTAAAACCTCATAAGGACGTGGTGGGAGCTGCTTAAGCAACGCAACTGAAAATTTGTTACATGGAATTTTTACTCGCTGAGTATAAGTGTATGGATTAAAAATATGATTAATAAAGGCCTGTTCTAAGACCTCACAATAAATTTAGACAAAAAATTTCTGACGTCATGGGAACACATAGAGAATCTCTGAAAGATCGACAATGCAATATTCATTCAACGGCTTTGCATTCAATTTTTACTCGGTGAGTATAAAAGCTACGATAAATGTTTAGAAAGGAAAATCAAGGATTTATACTTGGCCCTACGACAAAAATAAAAAACAAATTCTGACGTTGTCAGGTCGTGAAGATAGCAGCTTATGTAACAGAAACGTTATATTCTTGCATGGAATTATTTCTCACTCAGAAGACGTGGAACGGAAAATTTTGTTTTAAGAGAGCATAGGTGGTTATTACGCCCCACAACTAAAATAAAAAAAAATGTTATCATCATGATTTCAGGGTAGCGACCACAAAATGCAGTAAAAATGTAACAACCATGAAAAAACGTTGCATGGAATTTTAACTCTGTGACTACTGGCGTAACGGTAAATTTTAAGGAACGAAAATGAAGATGAGGATTTCGGGCACATGATAAAAATAAAATGAAAAAAAGCAAAAGCAACAACACCGACATCAACATCAACATCAACATCAACATCAACATCAACATCAACATCAACATCAACATCAACATAACCATTAACATCAACATCAACATCAACATCAACATCAACATCAACATCAACATCAACATCAACATCAACATCAACATCAACATCAACATCAACATCAACATCAACATCAACATCAACATCAACATCAACATCAACATCAACATCAATATCAACATCAACATCAACATCAACATCAACATCAACATCAATATCAACATAACCATCAACATCAACATCAACATCAACATCAACATCAACATCAACATCAACATCAACATCAACATCAACATCAACATCAACATCAACATCAACATCAACATCAACATCAACATCAACATCAACATCAACATCAACATCAACATCAACATCAACATCAACATCAACATCAACATCAACATCAACATCAACATCAACATCAACATCAACATCAACATCAACATCAACATCAACATCAACATCAACATCAACATCAACATCAACATCAACATCAACATCAACATCAACATCAACATCAACATCAACATCAACATCAACATCAACATCAACATCAACATCAACATCAACATCAACATCAACATCAACATCAACATCAACATCAACATCAACATCAACATCAACATCAACATCAACATCAACATCAACATCAACATCAACATCAACATCAACATCAACATCAACATCAATATCAACATCAACATCAACATCAACATCAACATCAACATCAACATCAACATCAACATCAACATCAACATAACCATTAACATCAACATCAACATCAACATCAACATCAACATCAACATCAACATCAACATCAACATCAACATCAACATCAACATCAACATCAACATCAACATCAACATCAACATCAACATCAACATCAACATCAACATCAACATCAACATCAACATCAACATCAACATCAACATCAACATCAATATCAACATCAACATCAACATCAACATCAACATCAACATCAACATCAACATCAACATCAACATCAACATCAACATCAACATCAACATCAACATAACCATTAACATCAACATCAACATCAACATCAACATCAACATCAACATCAACATCAACATCAACATCAACATCAACATCAACATCAACATCAACATCAACATCAACATCAACATCAACATCAACATCAATATCAACATCAACATCAACATCAACATCAACATCAACATCAATATCAACATAACCATCAACATCAACATCAACATCAACATCAACATCAACATCAACATCAACATCAACATCAACATCAACATCAACATCAACATCAACATCAACATCAACATCAACATCAACATCAACATCAACATCAACATCAACATCAACATCAACATCAACATCAACATCAACATCAACATCAACATCAACATCAACATCAACATCAACATCAACATCAACATCAACATCAACATCAACATCAACATCAACATCAACATCAACATCAACATCAACATCAACATCAACATCAACATCAACATCAACATCAACATCAACATCAACATCAACATCAACATCAACATCAACATCAACATCAACATCAACATCAACATCAACATCAACATCAACATCAACATCAACATCAACATCAACATCAATATCAACATCAACATCAACATCAACATCAACATCAACATCAACATCAACATCAACATCAACATCAACATCAACATCAACATCAACATCAACATCAACATCAACATCAACATCAACATCAACATCAACATCAACATCAACATCAACATCAACATCAACATCAGCATCAACATTAACATCAACATCATTATCAACATCAACATCAACATCAACATCAACAATGTAGTAAGTTACGATTTCAACAGTTTTTTTCGTGGCAACCAGCACTGCTCACAAACAAAAAATAACACCATGAAACCTGAAAATTACTATGGCATGAATTAGGATATGGATTAGGACAAAAATTATGACGCATCTAAAATACACCTTTCCAAACTACAAAAGGTGTTCGGTATATATTATTAAGTCAAGAATTTGGTCATGGATTAAAACAAGAGTTTCGACATGAAATAGGAGTATAAAGAAACACCTTCAAAAATATTTTTTCCTAGACCTTCAAAGAATTTACAACAATAAAATTGTGCAAAAGTTATGATTAAAAATATAATGGAATCCACAAAAATTATTTTTTTGGCGGATACTTTATTTAATTTAAAGTATTTCCTTTACAATGATACCCATTTGGTTGGGTTTCGAGATTAAAATATCTTTGCTTTTTGTCCACTACACGATCTACAGTGCTTATGCAACAAAAATACATTGTTGTTGCATGGAAGTATCACGTGCTGCGTAGGTTTGAAATGAAATAAAAAAAAATGTTTTTTTCGCCTCACGACGAAAATCAAAACTAAAATTTTGAAGCCACGGCTCACGAAGGTAATGCCTTAATGCAGAAAAATACAACAAAATTGAAGAAACGTTGCATGCAATTATAATTCGGTGAATATTGGCTACACTGTAGATTTTATAGAACGACAGTAAAGCTGAGATTTTAGGCCATATGATAAAAATATAAAAAGGAAATTAATGGCGTCATGAGGCCTCTAGAAGATCCCCTTAAAGTAACCTAAGTCCACCAAATGCAAGAGTAAAAGTAAACATTAATTTAAAAAAAAATCATATTAAAATTAAAATGTGGACAAGTTTTAAAAAAAGATTAGAAAAAAATGGAGGGCAAGAATTTTGGCAATAATTACGACCAGGAATAAGGTAAGGAGCAGGATCGGAAGAGTGCTTTCTTAAAGAAGTAGTGAGTTTCGAGTAGAGAAGTTTTTGGCTCTCCCTTTTTGATTGCAGCTTTTCGAAGACTAGCTAACTCTGTGCTGGATTGCTCGCATTCTTGGTTGCGAACAGACGTTTACGAATTTTGGCTGCGACAAGATTATGATCCGAGTCCATGTCGGCACCACGGATCGTGCGTATATCTAAAACATAGAAAGAGGACGATCCTCACAAGGCAACGCGTGAGGATCATAGGGGCGATCTTCACATGGCAAAGTGTCTGACTGTGAAATGAGGCTGATTTTGCTGCAGCTCGAAACAGGGCCGTTAGGAGCATTAGATTACGAGTTCATCTCAACGATTTCAAGGATTTATCGATAATAGGTTGACAACCTTCTGTTATTTTTGATATATAAAGATTTTTTTTCCCAAATTCTTATCGCCACTTGTTCCTATGACTTCACTTTTCACTTTGACATAATACTGAATATATCTTGGAGCTGTATCAAAACTTCCATTTAATAAGAGTAATAAATCTTAAAAACAGCAAACTTTAAAAACTAGCGTTTCTGATGTGTCTACGCGGGAAAAAAATGTTCTACGTTTTATCACATAAATCTTTATAATGTACACAAAAATGTATCCTGACATACAGTCACTTAGTGGATAGAAACTTTCTTTGAGCTACGCTAAAATATAAACATTTTAAAAACAATAGAACAATGAATATAATTTTTTTTTTTTGTTTTTTTGTTTTTGCTCACTCTATTTTCTTCTCAGCAAAAGTTGCTCCCATCATCGCTCTAATTATCTGGCTCGTAAAGCCCACAAAGTTCTTGCAAAGTGCCTTAAAAAACTGTTCAAGCCAATAATGCGAGTTTCTTTAGTTTTTATTGTACCCACATGGAGTTTTTTTTTGTTTTTTTTTTTTTTTTGTTTTTCTGTTAGTGTCTCGTGAATATAAACACATACTAACGCAAAAGTACTGATGAACTCGAGACGGGCTCCCATACACGCGCTCACACTTATGACATATGGCTAGGCCTTGAGCGTGCATGTGAGTGAAGTGGCCGTATATATATATGAGTTAGTGTATTAAATAAAAAAAAAAAAATAAAAAAAAAACACAAACCATTGACAATGAATACACGACGCATTGTCAACTAAGGACTGACAGTGTTGGGTAGTGATTTAAGGCGGGCGTGGGGGAAGTTAGGAGATGGTGGAGGCTTGACAACTTAAAAAGGTATCATGGTCAGCACCAAGGGAGCCGTTACTTCAAGTTCCTTAGTTAATTTCGCTACGCACCGGGATAGTAAATGACAAGACAGCACATAACAAAAATGATATAACGAACATTAAGAGCTAGTCCTGGTGATGGTGGCGGAGGATAAGTTAAGAACTAAAACGACAAAAACAAAAAAATATAAAAAAAAATTCACAAAAAAAAAAAAAACCAAAAAAATAACTACAGCGGACATGGGAAAAGAAAAGTTGTTAAATAAGTTTATTAAGTGGCTTAACGTGTGGCTTGTCTTGAGAACATCGCCACGCTATGAGTTGTTGCTGGGTATTGAAGTCGAAATAATTGACTTTGCTGCAAGTTTGATTGGAAAATTTTGGCATTCGGTGGCAGCATCTCGCAGTATTGTACATTATATGTATGTACATATATTTTGTTTTTATGTTTGTGTTGTTCACTACTCGTAAACACTTGCTTAACTGCTATTTATATGCAAAACTTGTACAAAATGAGGCAATTTGTTAGTGACCGCAACCCTAAAAGTATGCCATAATAAATTTTCACAAAGATCATAAATAAGATTCGTTCCGTCTTCTTTGACTTTTATTTGCTATTCAAGGCGAGGTTTTCACTTAGCCAGCGAATTTATGAAATAGCAAAATTCTAAATCATTTTCTATGCGAAAAGATAACATTTTTATTAAGTACTTAAAGTGAAATAAACTGGCAATCATGATAGAATTATGCAGTTAGAGCCAAACTGGAAAGGTTGCCAAATGAAAAAAAAAAAAATAAAACTCAGTGTTTAACACACATTATGATGTGTTTGGCTATGTATTTGACTCTGATGACTTTTGTTAATGATGCTCTTAAGTTTGATGTTAATCTTTGCACCAATGCCATTTTTGTTTTAGTTTTTCTTTTGACGTGACGAAGTTATGTTTTACCGCGCAGGTTTCCAAAAATGTTGTAAAAGACATTTTTTCAAAATTCATCGGCGTTGCATTGAATTGTTACTCGCTGAGTATAAGAGCTATGATTAAAAAAATGGTACGACCGTAAAGGTTAATTCTTTGACTTCATTATAAAAACAAAACAATAATTCAAAATGTCATCGGGACTCGATGGGTGCTGCTTAAGCAACGCAACTGAAAATTTGATACATGGAATTATTATTCGCTGTATATAAGCGCTAGAATTCAAAATATGACACACCAACAAAGGCCTGTTCTAAGCCCTCACAACAAAATTAGACAAAAAATTTCTGACGTCATGGGGCACAGAGAGAGCAGCTTTAAGATCGACAATGCCACATTCATGCAACGGCGTTGCATTGAATTTTTACTCAGTAAGTATATAAGCTACGATAAACGTTTAAAAAGGAAAATGATGGGCTTATACTTGGCCTTACGATAAAAATAAAAAATTAAATTCTGACGTAACCAGGTCGTGAATACAGCAGCTTATGTTACAGAAATGTAATATCGTTGCATGGAATTATTACTCACTCAGGAGACGTGCTGCGGTAAATTTTGTTTTACGACAGCATAGATGTGTTATTACGCCTTACAACTAGAATAGGCCCCTCAGGGAACTCAAATGTGACACATATGCATCACTTTTGCTGGGTTAATTGCATACAGCTATCACCAACACCAACACCAACACCAACACCAACACCAACACCAACACCAACACCAACACCAACACCAACACCAACACCAACACCAACACCAACACCAACACCAACACCAACACCAACACCAACACCAACACCAACACCAACACCAACACCAACACCAACACCAACACCAACACCAACACCAACACCAACACCAACACCAACACCAACACCAACACCAACACCAACACCAACACCAACACCAACACCAACACCAACACCAACACCAACACCAACACCAACACCAACACCAACACCAACACCAACACCAACACCAACACCAACACCAACACCAACACCAACACCAACACCAACACCAACACCAACACCAATACCAACTTCAACACCAACACAAACACCAACACAAACACCAACACCAACACCAACACCAACACCAACACCAACACCAACACCAACACCAACACCAACACCAACACCAACACCAACACCAACACCAACACCAACACCAACACCAACACCAACACAAACACCAACACCAACACCAACACCAACACCAACACCAACACCAACACCAACACCAACACCAACAACAACACCAACACCAACAACAACAACAACACCAACACCAACACCAACACCAACACCAACACCAACACCAACACCAACTACAACACCAACACCAACACCAACACCAACACCAACACCAACACCAACACCAACACCAACACCAACACCAACACCAACACCAACACCAACACCAACACCAACACCAACACCAACACCAACACCAACACCAACACCAACACCAACACCAACACCAACACCAACACCAACACCAACACCAACACCAACACCAACACCAACACCAACACCAACACCAACACCAACACCAACACCAACACCAACACCAACACCAACACCAACACCAACATCAACAACAACAACAACAACAACAACAACAACAACAACAACAACAACAACAACAACAACAACAACAGCAACAAAATTTAGTAATGATTTCAAAAGTTTTTTCGCGACAACCAAAACAAACAACAAAATAACACAATGAAACCGGAAAAGGACTATGACATGAATAAGGATATGAATTAGTACAGATATTAAGACACACTTTTCCAAATTAGGAAAGGGATTCGGTATGTTTGATTAAGTCAAGAGTTTGGTCATGGATTAAAACAAAAGTTTGGACATGAAGTAGGCGTATAAAGAAACACCGTCACGTCAAAACCTAAGCCAACTCTTGTTTTAATAATTTTTGTTTTTACTAATTTTTTCATGTATTTAATAGTATAGATGATTTACTAAAGATAAGGAAGAGTAATGGAAACGGTAAATATTAGTCTTTCCTAAATATAATTCCATGAATATATCAAACTGAAAGATAAATAAGTAGATTGAAGTGAAAAAACTTGTGCAGGGAAACCTAAAGACTTTCAAAATAGCAAGTTTAGCCCTTGTGCCTTCACTTCACGGAATGAATTTCGTGGATTTTTAAAAATATTTTCATGCAAAATCTTGATTTTATACAATTATTTAACTTTTTAAAATGTTTAGCAAAAATAATTAAAATTATGTATTTTCTTTGAATTTTCTTCATGCTGAAATCCTTGCAACTGCTTTATTTCTCAATTTTAATATCAATTTTACGTACATCCTTTGAGCAATTTAATGTTTCCTTTTAACATTTCTGCTTTCATATCCTTTATAGCAAATTAATAGCACACAAAAAAGAAAGTCATTAAATTTATATGGCGTCCACGGGAAGCTATTATTTCCATACACCTTGGCGAGGACGCAGCAAAGTCTACTCGACAATTTCACAAATTTTGCAATTGAATTGCAACAAAAGGACATTGAAAAGGAAACGAGCTGCAACTAGATGGCGGCAACAAATGCAGTTAATTTAACAGACTCAAAACTAAAAATGCAAGGCATGATGGCAGTGAGGATAAAAAAACAAAAAAAAAAAAAAAAACAAGCTGAAACTTTAAGCTATGTCGGACATGTACGATGGAGGACACCTATTTTATTTAATGTTGGTGTGGGGCATGCAAAACTGACAACAGGATGTCCGAAAACTATTTTTAGTTCTTGTGCTTCATTCCACAAGTAAAGGAGTAAAGCTGCGCTCAAGAAGCAGGTGCAGTAAAGACGGAAGTGTTTGTGGCGCAGCAGTTGTGGAAAATGGCTCCAAAGCATATCCGGTTGCAAACGTTTCACTTTTTGGTGAATTAAGAACCATGAAATTACAAAAAACTGCCAACACTTCTCTGCAGCGTAGTTAAAGACGTAAATATAAGAAGAAGCATAAGAAAAAGAAGAAGAAGAAGACGATGAGAAAATTGGGCATGTAGTTAAAAGGACGAACGATTTAAGCTAACTGAAATTGAGCTCTTTACCAGGAAGGAAGGAAATTGCTGGCCGGAAGTTAGAAAAATAGTCTTAAATAGTGCAGCAGCAGTTAGTTTGCTTGCAACAAAAGATACAGTTCTATTTTTTTCTTCCTGCTTTTCTAGCAATATGCAATAAATAGCTTAAAGCTTTTCCTCATTTCTAGTTAAACTTGTATGTTTTCATATCCTGTAGTAAAAACTTTTTTGTTTGCAGCTCAAACTTTTTTGTTTTCAACATCTTCGACTTTTACATTCGATGCTTTAGCTCTAGGCCAGTGATATATTTACAACTCAAGGGCCACACTCCAAAATGGTTACTTGTTGCTTGTGCGTGTGTGTGAGTGGCATATGCCCACACCATATATTAACAAATATTCATTTGCATCTGCAGCTATGGAACCTACCATTTGTGCATGTAGGTGTGGAGAATTTCTACAATAATTCCCTTCAGACATGGTCAAAGGTACTTTATTAGTGCTCTTAATTAGTTGACTGTTAGTCAAAGGCAAACACACTCACCCACACAGAAACACGTATCTATTAATACAACGGATCAAATGCACACAAATACAACCACCATAGACTCACTCACACAAACCAATACTCACTTAGCTAGCTCGAGTCAATAGAGTGCAGAAACCTCGTCTGCTTGTTTATGTATGAAACCTGCTTTTGGCAAAATGTTACGTATACGCCATGTATGCTGCTCAAAACTTAAAGCAATTTTAGGTTGATGCAGCGGACGTTGCTGCGGTTGTATGAGTTGTAGTTTGTTGGCCAGCATCATGTTGTAGAATTTTGATTATGTATTTTTTTGTTTTTTTTTTCATTCGAAATCAGCACGTACGGTCTCGTAGTTATTTAAAAATTGGGTTTGTATTAAAAACAAAACCTCATTTTCAATCAATGTGTTGATAGAGAAATTGTTTAGCTAACCGTAAAACTACAAAGATTCGGAATTGAGGATAAGAGTCTAAAATATGTTTATATATTATAAATAAGGATTTTTTAATTCAACATTTATTAAAGCTTTTTTATTTTTATCTTGAATTAACACTTAGAGGATTCAAAGAAAATTAAGAAAAAGGTTTAGCCTGCTACAAGCTTATAAGGAAATTTTCTGTCGTGGTCTATCATCTAGGAAGATTTCAGCATGGTGCTGAAGTATTGAGCCATCTTCGATCCAGAGCTTCGACAAGAAGATATTAAAGTTTCTAGTTCACAAATTTTCAGAGAAGGAGATTAAAAAAAAAAACGAAGAAATTAACACTCCAAATTTAAAAATAAAATTTAATATTTTATTTTCAGAATGTCTGAGCAAAGGTTGAATTCTTATATAATTTAGATCTTTATATCATCTCATGAAGAATTTGATGTTTTTATTTGAATTAAAACCTAGCTCAACTCCGATTTTTTCATGCTGAATGTATTGATACTAAAACGAGGGTTGTATGTATATTCCTGGCCTTTTCAAAATATTCTCCATGAAGATCAATACATATTTGCATGCATTTGCACCAATACTGGAAGAATTTTTCCAATCCTATTGAGGTAACTGCAAGAGAACATTTTGAATGCAACCCGAATCTTCGGGTGTTGAAAACCGTTGACCAAGTAATTTTCTTAATATTTTCAGGAAAACAAACACTCATTGGGTTGTCAGATCAGGGCTGTACGGCAGATGACCCATCAGTTGGATGTTGTTTTTTTTTTTCTTTTGTTGTCAAAAAGGTTTTTGTTTGAGCAGATGTGTGAGAGCTCATAGTGTCGTGATGCATAATAATTTGCCTTTTTTTTACTTTTACGAATTTCTTCGACGTATTGTGGCAAAAAACAAAATGGTCGTGTACAATTCAGAACTGCCAACGTTAATGTAAAGCCACTGTCACCAAATGGCTGGTAATGCCGAAGAAACAGGCAACCAGTTGCTTCGATGTGCTTCTTCCACGAACAACTTTTTTTGGATTTAGCTCGTTTTGGAAGCCAAATGCAGTCAATTGCAGTTTTTTTTCGGGCTTATGTGCATAAATCTTTATTTCATCGCCTGTGTATATATTAAACACAGCCTTTGATATATCTTGGTCGTATTTTTCCAACAATTCCATGCACAATCAACACCAGCTTAAAGAGAAAATAATAATAAGAGCTATCATTTCCATCCTTAAACCGAAAAAAAACCTGGGTACTATTGACAGGTATCGGTCAATTTCTCTGCTTCCATGATTGGGTAAGCTTCTGGAAAAGATACTTTCTCGCAGACCAATGCGGTTTACAAGTAAAAATAAATTTATTAGCCATAATCAGGTTGGATTCAAAAAAGGACATGGAACAATCGATGCCTTGTTACACCTAAATTATTTTATATCTAATGCTCTGGCAAGTAAAAACCACATTTCTTTGTTGGCAATAGATTTTCTGAAAGCTTTTGATCGTATTGGTGTGCATATTATTTTAAGAAAACTTAAAAAATGGAAAGTTGGATCAAAGATTTTTAATATTATTAAGAGTTTTTTATCCAATAGGAAATGCAGGGTGTTAATAAGCGGCTGATACTCTTCAGTATTCTCACTTGATAATGGAACACCTCAGGGTTCACCGCTGTCGGTTATATTGTTCGTTATGTCATTTGATGAAATAAGTCATATCATATCTAAATACTCTGGTTGATCAGATCCCATATGCCGACGATGTGAAAAAAATCTGAAACATTCACCGAAATTCTAACAGAAATTAATCTATATATGTGACCCGGTCTACGAAAAGGGACCTTCGGTGTAAAAACAAGTTTTCGAGAAAACAGCTGTTTGTAAACGTTTAATTATTTTATTTAATCGAATCGCCAAAAAAGTGAAAAATGATATTTTCACACCGAAGGTCCCTTTTCGTAGACCGGGTCACATATATAAAAAAGGAGCTTATGTTTGTAAGGCCGCAATAGACTCCTAAACTACTCATCCAATTAGCATGCAAATTTGTGTATAGAAGTTTCTTGGTACGGTGCGTGTTTGTGGGCTATCAATTTTGATCCACCTTGAACACCAGAGGGCGCTGTAGTACAAATTTTTTACAAAACTGCCTAAAACTCATAAACTGCTAATGCGATTAGAATGAAAAGTGGTATACAGTGAGTTTCATGTACGTTGAATGTTCTGCTGCTATCGTTTTTGACCTATATTGAACACCAGAGGGCGCTTTAGTACAAATTTTTTACGAAACCACCTAAAACTCCCAAACCGCTCATGCGATTAGAATAAAAATTGGTATATAGTAGTTTTCAGGTACGATGAGCTTTTCAGCACTATCTCTTTTGACCCACCTTGGACACCAGATGGTGCTGTAGTACAAATTTTTTACAAAATCGCATATTTTTAGTTGTTTTCTTAGGTTACATGTGAAAATATTTACAAAATATAAAATATTTCTTTAATTTAGTAAAATTAAAAAATTACCGTTATTTTGACATCAAAAACATGAACATATCTTGAAAACTATGAAAAATTTTACTACTACGATATATTTAATGCAACATCGTTGCTTAATAATGAGAAAAAAACAATCAGAAATTTAATTTTGTGACTTTCGATTCAAATATCTCCGCTGCATTTGTATACATTTTGTTAAATTTTTTTTTGTCTTAAAGCTTCATCAAAGTACTATGAAAACCTTATTGCAAAAATATAAGAGGGTGTGGCTCCGCCCATACAGTTAAAATTTGTATTATCGAATAGCTTTGAAAGCAAAAGTAGCAATACTTACACACAAACTCAAAATGGAGTTACTATTTGGCAGTGGAAAATAACAGTGGTGTCAAACTATGAGTCTAAGAAAAGTTTTGAATACACCTATTATGTTCCCATATAGTTGCAGGGTGCAACAACGCGCGCCGGGAAAAGCTATCTTCTATATATATAAAAAAGGAGCTTATGTTTGTAAGGCCGCAATAGACTCCTAAACTACTCATCCGATTAGCATGAAAATTTGTGTATAGAAGTTTTTTGGTACGGTGCGTGTTTTATGGGCTATCAATTTTGATCCACCTTGAACACCAGAGGGCGCTGTAGTACAAATTTTTTACAAAACTGCCTAAAACTCATAAACTGCTAATGCGATTAGAATGAAAAGTGGTATACAGTGGGTTTCATATACGTTGAGTGTTGTGCTTCTATAGTTTTTGACCTATATTGAACACCAGAGAGCGCTATAGTACAAATTTTTTACAAAACCACCTAAAACTCCAAAATTGCTCATGTGATTAGAATAAAAATTGGTATATAGTAGTTTTCAGGTACGATGAAATTTTTGGTAGTATCTTCTTTGAACCACCTTGGACACCAGATGGTGCTGTAGTACAAATTTTTTACAAAATCGCCTATTTTTAGTTGTTTTCTTAGGTTACATACACAAATATTTACAAAATATAAAATATTTCTTAAATTTAGTAAAACTTAAGAAATTTCCGTTATTTTGACATCAAAAACATGAACATATCTTGAAAACTATGAAAAATTTTACTACAACGATATATTTAATGCAACATCGTTGCTCAAAAATGATAAAAAAAGAATCAGAAATTTAATTTTGCGACTTTCGAGTCAAATATCTCCGCTGCTTTTGTATACATTTTGTTAAATTATTTTTTCGTCTTAAAGCTTCATCAAAGTACTATGAAAATCTTATTGCAAAAATACCGTTAGTTGAGTATATATATTTTTAATATTTTTTTCAAAAAGGGTCTGAAATTTTGGAGTTTTCCTCACAAAAAGGCTCAAAATTTGTTTTTGTTGTAAAAATAATTTAAATTCAAATTCGTAACTTTTCAACTCTATTCAAAAATTATAACATTTATAAGCAAAAGTTATTTCAATTTTACGCAAAAATTAAAAACCATTTTTGTGATTCAAAAAACAAGGCCTGCCCCTTGATTTTTTTGAAGAAATTTTTTTTTCCAATATTGTGGTTTTATATTTTTGAATAAATTTACAAGCTAAAATAATAATTTATTAAAAAAAATTATCTCAGTATCTCTTACCAATCAAAATTTATAGCCAATAATCTTTATTCAAAATATATATACAAAAAGCAAAATGATGTCTGTGTTTTGGCTGGAAACTTCAAAATTGCTGAGTCGATAGAACTGAAATTTTGGCAGTACAAATCAATAAAAATGCTATATATCCTATGGTTTTCGTCGATTTGGCTACATTTTGGTAATTTAGTTTGTATGCTCACTGTCGGCAACTGTACTAAAACTGGATAATGTCCATCTACTAGAAAACTGGGACGGGCATTATATAAGGGGGTGTGGCTCCGCCCATACAATTAAAATTTGTATTATCGAATAGCTTTGAAAGTAAAAGTAGCAGTATTTACATACAAACTCAAAATGGAGTTACTATTTAAACTGTAACTGTAACTGGGAAACTGTAACGGGCAGTGGAAAATGACAGTGGTGTTAAACTATGGGTCTAAGAAAAGTTTCGAATATAATTATTTTGTTGCGATATAATTGCTGGATGCAGCAACGCGCGCCGGCAAAAGCTAGTAACTTATAATATTATACTTCGGGTCCAAATATATCAATAAAAAAACCAGTACTTTTCATATTTGCCGAAAATTGAACTGCGGTAATCTGAAATTAATATTTCATAATGCCAACATTAATTTTGCAGATACTTTCAAAATATTAGATCTAATATTTGATAAGAAATATACTTTCAAGCCTCACTGTAAATATGTACGAGATAGTTTAATTCTAAGACTAAATATCATTAAGTATCTTTCATCAAAGCTCAGTCTTGTACATTCTACAACACTCATTAATGTCACCAGGGCACTTGTTCTATTTAAAATCGATTATGGGCTCCTAATTTATGGTAACTGTGACAAAAGCAATATTGGTCTCCTGTTAGGTTCATACCACAAAGCGGTGAGGAATTGCCTTAGGGCCTTAACAACAACACCAACATTAAATATTCTGGCAAAATCTGCCTTACCCTCGCTACCCCATAGAGCTGAAGATGTCAATAATCGTCTTTATCCAAAACTACTGCAGCCAAAAAATCCTGTCCTTGCAATTGATGTCAAAAAGGCGTTCAGCTGTAAGCGGACTCCCAACAAATTCTCAACAATCGCTAGATATTTAAAATTTGGCCGGAAATACTTCCTACCTTTAAATCAAATACGAAACATTTTTGAATCCCATCCTCCCTGGATGAACACAAATCTCATGGAATATGCAAAAGACACTACATCCAACCCAACATATCAACAGCTGTTTCTTAAGAAAGCTGAGCTATATAAAGTCTCAGGATGGAGCCTTATCTTCACTGACGGATCTAAAACTAGCAACAATACCACCTATCCAGTTGTTCGTGAGGATGGTGTTTCTATAAAATATGGATGACTGCACAGCTTTTGCTCCATGTTTACAGCGGAAGCTGAAGCTATACTTCAGGCGGTTACCTTTGCAAAAAACAACAAGGGTAAATTTGTGATCTGCACAGACAGCAAGTCCTGTGTCAGCGCAATCAGAGCAACCCACAATTCTTCAAACGCTTTTGCTTCCACTAGAGACATCCTAATTCAGGCACAAAAGAAAATTAAAATTATGTGGATTAGGGTGGGTCAATTGTTTTGTCAAAAAGCGTACAGCAAAAACGTCATCTACGAAGAATTCTAAGAAAACTTCCCCAAGAAAGTATGGTTTATTATCAAAACCTAGCTCCCGCCGAGAGATATCAAAATTCGCATATAAAAATTTTTAAAAACAGCTTTGTTTTATTAATATTCCGAGAGGCGGGTAACAAAAAATTGCAGCCAGGGAAATAGCCCGCCGTCAGTCAAGCAACAGAACGGCTTAAATACAAAAAAAAAAAATAAAAACTGGATTCATTTTTTAAAGCATTAAAAAAGGTCTTAAGTCTGTTTTACAATCCATTCGAGGTGCTCGGGTTCGACTTTCTAGAGTCACTGCCATAACATCATCTCGATCATCATCAATTACGTGTCGAGAGACATGTGTTAGCAACTGAACACTGAACACTGAACACATTCAGGTGACTCGCTCGGTTACCTGAATGTGCGATGGAATTCTTGGGTCTGTCAGTAGTATTTCATCAGAATTTATGTACTGTAAAAATGGTCGTGTGGAATGCTTGTAGTAAATGGAGGCTCAGATATTATTTCGTCATTATCTAAGTCGACTGAATCCATATAATCTGTGCAATCAAAATTAATAGAATGCTTCTTATAAGTTCTAAGTTTACTTGTGTCATATTATTGCTCACGATAATACAGAATTTTGTTAATAGCTCTTTCGCGAACAGACTTTTTTCATCTCTACTGCCCATAGGTGAAGGCATTTACCCCAATGAAATTGATTCAAAATCAGGTAGAGCCTACAATCAAATGTTTATTTTCTTTTTAAGAACGTACACTAAATCGTTTCTATAATAACTGCATGCGTACCGGTCTCAGCAGGTCTCAATTAATTTTGTCAAAGTCCCACTAGCAGTACTTGATCTACTTGTAGTAGATGTTTCTAAAGTATTGAACAAATGGCGTAGCGGAAGTTCGTTGAAATACAACAAGCAAACAAACCAAAAATGGTTTATTCAAAAAATTTCAAACTTTCGTATTATTCCATTTTCATTTACAGTTTTGATCGGTTCCCTATCACAGCAAACTCCTATCCAGCTGGTAAAGATTTCATTTGTTTAGTATTGGAGTCCTCAGCGTTAATTTTATGTGACCTTACAATTTGCTTCCCGGCTCTTTTACAATCACTTTATTATCTACTCTCAGATGGTATTTTCCACTAATTTCTTTCCGTGTAAATGTGGAATTTCTTCCCGTGTCAGTGCTTTCAGAACAAGCCTGAACTAAAAATAGAATATATGATGTTTGCTTTCAATGAAAATATATTGTTTTCAATCAAATCTATGCAGTTTTATAAAATACCTCAAATTGAAATTTTGGTGTCTCTCGGCGGGAGCTAGGTTTTTATTTTAGACCCCTAGTTTCTTGGGGAAGTTTTCTTAGAATTTTGCGTGGATTTCGTTTTTGCGATACGCTTTTCGCATTTTTCTCACCCGAACAATTTGATCCTCCCTAATGTGGATTCCTGCTCACTCAGAAATTCGCGGAAATGAGCTAGCTGACACTACTGCGAAAAATGTTGCTTTCACCCCAGCACTTACATCTAATTCATTTACCGCTAAGGACATCAACAATTTTATTGTGAAGCTACGATCTGCAAAAGACAAAGCTAACTGAAATACCTATAATAACCATTATTCTGGTATAAACTCCAACTGTTTAAAACCGCATTATCCAAGCGCAGCATCAACTTTTACCATCATACCCTTCATGAGACTACGGCTAGAACACATTAGCCTTACCCACTATCATCTTTTAAAGGGTTCCGATCCCAAAAATTGCCCCTTCTGCAATTGTACAGCATCAATAGACCACCTTTTGAACTACACTTTCTATTCAAAGGAATTTGTACTTTCCGAACTCACTGCCCAATGACGTTTTGAAATTTCCTTCTGAAGACAATATTAGAATAGTGTATAACTTTTTAAAAGACTGCAACTTACTCAAATTCATCTAATTCAAATATCACTTATGTACATAACTTATATTAATTTTAATTTTACACTTAGCATATATTTATCTCTAATTTAAATTTACTCTATTATTATTATCGGCCTAGATTTAAAACTTAAAATCAGTAGTAACTTTGTAACTGCGAATTAAAAATTAGAAAATCAATCAAAAATCTGAAATTGCTCCCTAGCTGAGGTGGACATATAAATAGCACAATTTGGATTCTGAAAAAAAGACATAGTAATTTATATTTATTTTACAATGAGCTTACGAATGTGCTTACTAGTACTTGGTACTCTATCCCGAATTGTCCAAAACAGCCTGACATCTTCGTCCCATACTCTCCACAAGCTTCCTGACCTTTTCCTTCGGAATAGAGTACCAAGCCTTCTCAATTCCACTCCATAACTCATCTAAATTTCGAAAATTTTGATTGCTTATGCTGACCTTCACATCATTCCATACATATTCTATGGGATTGAGCTCTGGGCTTTGAGCCGGCCAATTCAAAATATTAATTTTTTCCTTTTTTAGCCAATTAAGCACAACTTTTGCCGTGTGTTTTGGATCATTATCGTGCATAAAAGTACACCTAATAGGCATGTTCTCAAATGCAGATGGTTCATCTGGTTATTAAAAATATCTAAATACATATTTTTGCCCATTATTCCTGGTATATGAAAAGTTGGCCCAACGCCGTGCCAGGAAAAGCTATACTTAGGATTCAACGCTTGAGGCGCCGAACAAAAGTTTTTCCATCTGATCCAACCTTATTAAATTTAGTTTCGTCAGGCCAGAGCACGTTCTTCTAAACTTGGTCTTCTTTATTGACATGGGCCCTTGAAAACGCTAAACGATCCTTTAAATTTTTTTTGTTAAGAGCGGCTTTCTTTCAAAAATGAAATTCCGGGTAACTTTCTCGGCATATTGGCAGTATATGTAGAACCTAAGTAGCTTGAGTGGATCACAGTGTTAAGACATACAAAGGCTACTGATGAGTTGGTGTAGCGGCCAATGAAACAGTCTGTATAGTCAAGCTGTGTGATTTGCTCTATAAAGAGCCGTTGTTGTTGTTGTTGGTTGTTGCCTTCTTTGTTCTTCATGTTGTCTTGTTGACAACATGCTTGGCCTAGACCTCGAAAAACTTGTTTTCAATATATTTCTTTTAATTTTATTTAAGGGGGCATATAGGTTACAAATTTAAAAAAAAAAAGAAGGAAAAGAGATATCGTTTTCAAACTTTGCACATATATGAACCAACATTTAACCTTTATGTCAATAGCAAAAAAATTATACGTGCGTCAACAACAGCATACCCGGGTATGCACATACATTTTGCATGTGAAATAGCATGGCGTGGTGGCAAAAATGAGAATATTCAAGGAAAGTGAATATGATGAAGAACTTGATGATATACCATGTGAAACTGGAGGAAATTATACTGGCAAAGATAGAACAATTTGGTCTGCTGCACCACCACAAGCTTGCAGATTCCTTACCCACAACATACTCAGTTCTCAACTATGGACCAGTACGAAGAACAGAAGGCCTGTAAATTGTAGAAACGTTCAAATTGGTACTGTCTAATAAAATCTGCGACATCATTATTAAACCGAAACTAATAGAAAAGCAAACCAATGCTTTGAACGTGAGAATTCAGAAAACCCAATAAGAGAACAGCACACATGGAAACCCCTTACTAAAAGTGAATTTGATGCGTATTCGGGTCTTCTATTGCTGAGTGGCGTGACACATTCCAGTTACGTTCATACAAAAGATTTGTGGAAAACAACCTCACATCCATTATATCGTGCTGCAATGAGTGTACGACGATTTTGGGAAATAAGTCGCTTCATACGTTTTGATAATTGAACACACGACAGCAACGCAAACAAACGGATAAAGCAGCAGCAATATCGGACATTTTTTTTATGCTGAACAGCAATCTACGTTGCAATTATGTAGCGGGAGCCAACGTCACTGTTGATGAACACCTGTATGCCTATGTTTGGTGGGTATGCGACTTCGTATCGGGTTATCCATTGAAGGGGCAAATCTATACGGGAAAGGCGGTTTTCGGAAAGGCGGAAAAAATTTTTTTTTTATTTTTAGATAGTGCTACCAGCGGTTTTCTGTTTGAGTTGAAGAAAATTGTGGAAAAAGCCTTAAAGTTGGAATATTTATATCTCTCTCATTTTTAAACATATAATTATGAAACTTTCATGGCATACGAACAATAGATTAATAAAAACATCTTAGAGTTTTGGATTCTAGACCAAATTTTTTTCTTAGGTCCTTGAGGGTTAAAAAAAAGAATCGCTTGTAACTATGTTTCGCATGGGAAAACAATATTTTTTTAATGAAAACCCATTCCTCGACAGCCATTCATTCCATTCTTCAACATTTTTTAGTAGACGTCGAATTAATTTGGATAGTACAGCTATGGGAAATTAATGCTGTGGGGTACTTTTAACAAAAAACACGTTAAAACAACTAAAATAAATTTTATTCTGCCTTTTTTTGTCAAAATTACTAGTGATAACCAGTGGCGGATCTACATACGGGCTGTAGCCCCCTCCCCCCGCATTTCCCCCCTTGGAGAATTTTTTGTATTAATTAATTAATTAATTAATTAATCCTTGTTTAAGTGGCTATCGCCTGAACTAGGATCATTTTTTTCCGCAAAAAAAAACAAGATGGCGACCGCTCGAATTTTTTTCAAATGGGCGCCATTTTGTTTTTTTTTCGAAAAAAAATTATCCTAGTTCAGGCGATAGCCACTTAAACAAGGATTAATTATGTTTTTTTTTCTCCTCAGATGTTCCAGACTGGTGATATCCTGATTTTTTTTGTATTTTTTAAATGTTAATAAATATATGTGCATAGTTTGAAAAATATATCTTTTTTCCTTCTATGAAAAAATGAAATTTTTCCCGAAAAAAAAAATTTGTTTCTTAATTTGTAACCTACAAACCCCCTTAAATAATGTGCTATGGATGATATTTGTTTTTTTTTACGGAACTAATCTGCACTCTAAAAGACCTTTCCATTGAATCCAGTATCATAGACACCAGTTGAGAATTCGCTAAATGGCAGGAACTATAATGTGGAAAACTTTTTGATAAGATGTCATAATTGATTTAATTATTTTAAAAACCAATTAACTTAATAAACCTGCATGCTTTTTTAAATGAATAAAGAAAATTTTATGAGCAACTGCATATTTTGCAACTAAATCCATTCTTGAAAGTCTACTCTACACATTTCAACAGCATCAACTTCTTAGATCCATTTAAAAGCATCTTACAGCTTCAGATTCGAGCACACCATCCCAACCACTATCTGCACCCACACCACTACAACCAACACCCGATTGAATATAGCAAATCTCTCGCACAACTCGTGGAACATGTTAAACCCTTAAAAATCATTGCTCATGCATTGAGTTATAACCATTTTCTTTGGAATTGCATCAAAGTGCCACGCACTGGCGTAACTTATGAAGGTTACCCGGTGAGCCAGAAATCTGCACATAAATTACGAGCAGGCTTTGACGCATAATCTGCCCGCACATACACATATCTACATAAGGCAGCAAGGCAGTCAGACGGACAGATAGATAGACTTTTACACATACCTAAGAGTATTACACGCACACAATGACTTCTAGCAGTGTAACTGACAATGGTGTGCAGCACAAGAAGTTTGCGTCTGCATGTATGCGTGTGTAAGTGTTTGTGACATATACTATATGTATAAAGTATACTTTGTGAAATACTTACGAGTGGTTTAGCTAAAAGTTTATACAACAAATATATTGGAACAGAAGATTTAAAGTTGGAATATATATTTTGTTCTTTTTTAAAAAATTTTTGTGAACTTCATTGACATTGAGATAATTGTTAAGGGGTGCTTGTGCGGCTGAGGTTGTAAAACAAACAAATAGCTTAGATCAGTCTTTGTTCATGATATATTTTTGTGGAATTTGTGAAATTGTTCAAGTCGAAAGCTAAATATTAAAAGACGAAAAATAGCTTATATGGCTCTATTGTATCTAAATAAGCTTCATTGTTTGTGACTTAATGAATTTTTTTTTAAAGAATTTTTAGATTTGGAACAATACAAGCATTGTTAAAAAATTCAATAAAATAAACAAAATTAAATGTTTTCCATGTATTATGGCTTGATAAGTAAGAGCACACATTCCCATTACTTATGAAACACAACGTCGTCCAAGTGGCTTCCTCGGCTGGCTTCACAGTAGCGCATTCTGTAACTCCAATTTTACAAGACCTTGTTGATGGTTTAGAGGGGTAGCTCACGGATTGCTTGAATGATATTGGCCTCAAGTACTTGAATCGTTTCCGGATTGTTGGTATAACATCAATCCTTCACGTTTTTCCACAAAAAAAAAAACTTAAAGGGATCAAATCGCAGCTCCGAGGCGGCCAATTGACATCGCCAAGACGTGATTGGGAATTTGGTGCGCAAAAGATCGATTGTGGCATAGGCTGTGTGGCATGGCGCGCCATCCTACATTAACCAGAGTTCGTCCAAATTTATGTCTCCAATTTCAGTAAAAAAAAAAAATCGGTTAACATTGACCGTTGACCGAAACGTTGTTCCCAGCCTCATTTTCGAAGAAAAATGGTCCATTGACGCCACCACTCCACAATCCGCACCAACGTGTCACTCTCTGTGGATGCATCGGCTTCTCGAGAGTAACGTGCGGGTTTTCTGAGTCCCAGATGCGGCAATTTTGTTTGTTAACGTAGCCGACGAGATGAAAATGCGCCTCGTCAGAAAAGATGATTTTTCTCCCAAAATCGTTGTCCAATTTAAGCTGGTCTATGGCCCAAACTGCGAAGCGATAATGAAGCGGATGCTCGTGCGCCTTCAATTGCTGAGTCAATTGGACCTTGTAAGCGAATAATCCGAGATCTTTGTGCGGAATTGAGCAATTGAGATCGATGGCGAGTTGGTGTTCGTGAATTGAGTTTCACACTCTCGGCTACAGCATTCATATGCTTCTCTGTGCGCACCGTTCAACGACGGGGACCATGCTTGTTGTCCACTAGCATACCATTCTCATGAACTTTTTGCACAAACTTGCGTACAGCAGGCGTGATGGGTGGTTCAATTCGGCCAAAACTTATTTTAAGATAACACACTGTTTGGGCTTCACAGCTCTCACTTTGGAATAAGTTTCCAATATTTCCTAACGCTATTCAAGTATAAAATGATTCATTTCTTTCCGCGACTGATTTCATGTCAAGATTTCGAGCGGGAAACAGCTGTCAGTGTCAAAATAACCTCTGATTTCAAAATAAATTACTAGATGGTTCACCCTGTATATTTGTCGAAATAATTAATTATCTTTGTCCTTATCCCAATTGATGTTTTCACCCAATTCCAAATTCCTATAACCCATTCCCTGTTCGAATCCCTTTCCTTATCCTTGTCCCACATATTTGCCCTATCTTTGTCTTTAATCTTGTCCTTCGAGTGTTAAAATCCTTATTCTATTCCTTATCTCAATGCTTGTGCTGGTCCGTTTTTTAATCTTGATCTAAATATGGCTTTATGTGTGCCTAAGCATTTGTCCTAATCCTTGTCCCAGTCTTTTTTCCAAACCTTGCCTGAGTAAGTATTGTCCTAATCCTTGTCCAATTCCATGCTCGAATCTATTCTGAAGGATTTGTCCAAATCCTTGCTCTCATCCTTTTTCTAATCTTTATCCTTAACCATATCCAAATTCTTGTCCTTATACTTGTCCTAGTTTTAACTTTATTTTTATTCTTATTTAATTTTTTTTTTAAATTGCATAGTTTTTGCTTTTGTGTTGTACACTTACATTTATTTAACCCTTTGAGTAACAGTGGGACCACTACGGTCCCACATTTTATTTTTTGTGTCGCACATCTTTTGAAACTATATTTTTTGGTTACCACTGTCGTTCGAGGGGTTTGTTTGGGTCGCTGATTGCGAATCTGAAGACAAAATTTGAAATTATCCAAATCCAAGATGGCGAATCCAATATGGTGCACATATTTTTCTGCTTAAGTATGCTTTTTCACAATTTTAAGATCACTAATCATTCTTGAGGGGTTTTTTAAGTGGTAGATTACGAATCTGAAGTCAAACTTTGAAATTATATAAATTTAAGATGGCAGATCTAATATGGCGGATCCAATATGGCGGACCATTATCTGGCTTATGTTTGGTTTTACAAAATATTTAGATCAGTATTCATTTTCGAGGAGTTTTTTAGGTCGCGGAATACAAACTTTGAAATTATATAAATTTAAGATGGCAGATCCAATATGGCAGATCCAATATGGCGGGTCTAATATGGCGGATCCAATATGGCGGACCATTATCTGGCTAATGTTTGGTTTTACAAAATATTTAGATCAGTATTCATTTTCGAGGAGTTTTTTAGGTCGCGGAATACGAATCTGAAGTCAAAATTTGAAATTATACAAATACAAGATGGCGGATCCATTATCAAGATAAATTTTTTTATAATATATTATACATGAAAATCTTGAAAAAACCAACTATACATATCAATTGTATAAAACCAACTATACTCACGTCAATTCTTTAGGACCAATTCGTAGTGACCCCGAAAACCCCCCACTAAGAAAATTCAGACAAAAATATTAAATAGAAAAATGTATGACTCAAAGGGTTCAGCGTCATGTAATATATCCATGCATTGATGGTGTACTTAGGCTACTATAAACGGTTCTCTTATCATGTGGTTGAAAAACTCAGCTTTAGTGTTTTTCCACATAACTTACCGTACCGCCCATACTCACAGGGTTATAATTCCATGCAACGTTTTTTTATAGTTGTTACATTTTAACTGGGAGGACGATCCTCACAAGGCAACGCGTGAGGGTCAAGGGGGCGATCTTCACATGGCAACGTGTCTGACTGCCTCAACCTGGTGAGGCCAGCATTATCCATGTCGAACTCGTCTCAAGTCGACTCAAACCTCTGCGTGGTGTCCTCTAGAAACGGCAAACTGGCAACCGTTAGTTTGACGGCTAATCTGAGCGGCGGGCTCCCCCTGCCTTTAAAGGATTGTGCGTTGGGTTTGATGCCCATCACGTAAAAACAAATTTCAATGAAACGACAAAGAAATAAGATAAAAATGATCCCCAAATCTGATGACGACTACCGCAAACGAAAAACTGACAATGATTTACGGATATGCACCTGGAACGTCCGAACCCTTAATTGGGATGGTGCCTCTATCCAACTGATAGATATCTTAGAAAGATACAAAGCTGATATCACTGCAATCCAAGAAATGCGATGGAAGGGACAGGGTTGCTCACGGCAAGCATCCTGTGATATCTACTACAGCGGCCATGCGGAGAAGCACGAATTTGGATGCGGATTCGTGGTTGGCAAGCGACTACGACATCATGTTCTGCGATTCACACCTGTGAACGAACGACTTGCCATAATCCGTGTCAAGGCAAGATTTTTCAACATAAGCCTGATTTGTGCGCACGCTCCGACAGAAGATAAGGACGATGAGACCAAAGACAGCTTCTACGAGCGCCTTGAAGAGGCCTATGAGCGCAGCCCCCGCCACGACATAAAAATCGTGCTTGGTGACTTCAACACCAAGGTGGGAAAAAAAAATATCTTTGGTCCAACAGTCGGAAAGTTCAGCCTCCACGACAATACCTCCGATAACGGAATGAGGCTGATTGACTTTGCCGCAGCGCGAAACATGGTCGTTAGTAGCACTAGATTCAAGCATCTCAATATTCATAAAGCAACTTGGCTGTCTCCTGATCAAAAGACGCGCAACCAAATTGATCACGTTTTGATTGACGGAAGGCACTCTTCTAGTGTTTTAGATGTACGCACGATCCGTGGTGCCAATATAGACTCGGATCATTATCTTGTCGCAGCCAAGATCCGAACACGTCTGTGCGCAACCAAGAATGCGCGCAATTCAGCACAGAGAAAGCTAGACGTCGAAAAGCTGCAATCAAAACAAACAGCCGAAGACTTCACAACTTGACTCTCACTCCTGCTTCAAGAAAGCACCGATCGACGATGTGGACGCAGTGGAACCATACTTCCCACTCTATGCTTACGGCTGCCGAAGAGGTGATTGGCTATCACCGCCCTCGCCGAAACCAGTGGCACGACCAAGAGTGTCGCGACGCCACTGCAGAAAAAGATGCCGCCTACAAAGCCACCCTGCAGTCGGTTGTAACGCGTGCTGCTAAAGAGCGATACAAAGAGAAGAGGAGGGAAGAGAGACGCATTTTCAGGCGAAAGAAAAGGGAAGCGGAAATGCGTGAGTGCGAGAAAATTGAGATGCATGGTGACAGGAATGAGGTCTGAAAATTTTTCGAAAAAATAAGACGCCTGGCCGATGGTTTCAAGACCGGGGCCTCTTCCTGCAAGGATGAAAATGGGAATCTAGTGACAGATATCCAGAGTACACTGATGATGTGGAGGGAACACTTCTCTAGGCTTCTGAATGGCGACGACGACAACAATCCCGCCAATAGAGATGATATTCCGGAATCCCCAATTTTGGACGACAGCGTTGAAGTTCCGCTGCCCGACCATAGTGAAGTCTTGAAAGCTATAGCTCGGCTTAAAAACAACAAAGCCGCAGGAGCCGATGGCTTACCTGCTGAGCTCTTCAAGAATGGAGGCGAAGCTCTATTTAAATGCATTCATGAGCTTCTATGCAGAATATGGTCGGAAGAATGCATTCCAAACGATTGGAACCTCAGTGTGCTCTGCCCAATCCACAAGAAAGGCGATCCCACAATTTGCGCCAACTACCGTGGGATAAGCCTTCTGAATATCGCATATAAGGTCCTGTCGAGCGTACTATGTGAAAGACTGAAGCCCATCGTAAACCAGCTGATTGGACCTTATCAGTGTGGCTTCAGACCTGGCAAATCCACCATAGACCAGATATTTACGCTACGACAAATCTTGGAGAAGACCCTAGAAAAACAAATCGACACACACCATCTTTTTGTCGATTACAAAGCCGCCTTCGACAGTCCAATAAGGAATCATCTATATTCCACCATGTCTGAATTTGGTATTCCTGCAAAGCTCATCCGTCTTTGCAGAATGACACTGAGCAACACCAGCAGCACAGTTAAAATTGGAAAGGACCTCACTCCTCCATTCGATACCAAACGAGGTTTCAGACAAGGTGATTCCTTATCGTGCGACTTTTTCAACCTGATGATGGAGAAGATCATCCGAGCTGCTGATTTGAGACGCAGCGGCACGATATTCTACAGAGGTATTATGCTGCTGGCGTATGCTGATGATATCGATATCATTGGCCATAATACGCGCGAAGTCAGCGCAGCATTCTCCAGGTTAGCGAAAGAGTCGAGTCGAATGGGTCTTGTAGTGAACGCAGATAAGACGAAATACCTAGTGTCAACAAATAAACAGTCCCAGCGTCTTGGAAACCACGTCACTGTTGACAACATCTCCTTCGAGGTTGTTAAGGACTTCGTCTACCTGGGATCCAGCGTAAACTCTTTCAACGATGTCAGTATTGAGATAAAGCGAATGATAACTCTCGCCAACAGGTGTTACTTTGGGCTGAGTAGGCAATTGAGAAGCAGAGCCCTCTCTCGACGAACAAAACTCACGCTCTATAAGTCACTTATCATGCCCGTCCTATTATATGCAGCACAAACCTGGACGTTGAGCAGTTCTGATGAAAAGACTTTGGGAGCCTTCGAGAGAAAGATCCTTCGTAAGATCTTCGGTCCAATCTGCGTAAATGGCGAGTACCGAATTCGATGGAACCACGAGCTGTATGAGCTGTACGCTGACATCGACATAGTTAAGCGTATCAAAATCGAGCGGCTCCGCTGGCTAGGTCATGTTGAGCGAATGGAAAACGACGCTCCAGCGAAAAAAATATTCGATTCGGTGCCCGGTGGTGGTCAACGCAGAAGAGGACGCCCACATCTTCGTTGGAAGGATCAGGTGTTGGATAACCTGACCACGCTTGGTGTTTCCAACTGGCGCCAGCAAGCGCAGAACAGAAATGGCTGGCGCAATTTCTTATACGAGGCCAAAACCGACTTACGGTTGTAAGCGCCAGATAAGTAAGTAAGTAAGTACATTTTAACTGCATTAAGAAGTTGCCTCCTCACTGTCGCAGCTCCATAGGTTTTTTTTTTTACTTACTTTTTTTTAAGTTACGTTTTACCGCGCACGTTTCCAAACAAGTTGAAAAATGTATTTTTTTCAAAATTCATCGGCGTTACATTGAATTGTTACTCGCTGAGTATAAGAGCTATGACTAAAAAAATGGTACGACCATAGAGACTAATTCTATGACTTTATTATAAAAAGAAAACAATTGGTTTCTTCAAAATTCCACGAATTTCAAAACGTCATCGGGACGAAGTGGAAACTGCTTAAGCAACGCAACTTAAAATTTGTTACATGGAATTATTACTCGCTGAGTATTAGAGTTAGGATTAAAAATATTATGCACCAATAAAAGCCTGTTCTAAATCCTCACAACAAAATTAGACAAAAAATTTCTGACGTCATAGGGACGCAGAGAGAGCCGCTCAAAGATTGACAATGCAACATTCATGAAGCAGCGTTGCATTAAATTTTTACACATTAAGTATATAAGCTACGATAAATGTTTAAAAAGGAAAATGATTTCTACTCGGCCTTACGATAAAAAAAAAAAAATTTTGACGTCACCAGGTCGTGAATATAGCAGCTTATGTAACAGAAATGTAATATCGTTGCTTGAAATTATTACTCACTCAGGAGACGTGCTGCGGTAAATTTTGTTTTACGAAAGCAAATATGAGTTATTACGCCTCATAACTGCAAAAATTCTAATCATCATAATTTCAGGGTGACAAACACATAATGCAGTAAAAATGCTACAACCATGAAAAAACGTTGCATGGAATTTTAACTCTGTGACTACTGGCATAACGATAAATTTTAAGGAACGAAGATGAAGGTGAGAACTTCGGGCATATGATAAAAAAAAACCAAAAAAAATTTACAGCATCATGAGGCCCTTCAGGGAACCGTCTAATGTGACGCATAAACATCACTTTTGCTGGATTAATTGCATGCACCAAGGAAAAGTACAACCAATGGAGAAGCAAATAAAAAAAAACCAAAAGCAACACCAACATCAACATCAACATCAACATCAACATCAACATCAACATCAACATCAGCATCAACATCAACATCAACATCAACATCAACATCAACATCAACATCAACATCAACATCAACATCAACATCAACATCAACATCAACATCAACATCAACATCAACATCAACATCAACATCAACATCAACATCAACATCAACATCAACATCAACATCAACATCAACATCAACATCAACATCAACATCAACATCAACATCAACATCAACATCAACATCAACATCAACATCAACATCAACATCAACATCAACATCAACATCAACATCAACATCAACATCAACATCAACATCAACATCAACATCAACATCAACATCAACATCAACATCAACATCAACAACATCAACATCAACATCAACATCAACATCAACATCAACATCAACATCAACATCAACATCAACATCAACATCAACATCAACATCAACATCAACATCAACATCAACATCAACATCAACATCAACATCAACATCAATATTAACATCAACATCAATATCAACATCAACATCAACATCAACATCAACATCAACATCAACATCAACATCAACATCAACATCAACATCAACATCAACATCAACATCAACATCAACATCAACATCAACATCAACATCAACATCAACATCAACATCAACATCAACATCAACATCAAAATCAACATCAACATCAACATCAACATCAACATCAACATCAATATCAACATCAACATCAACATCAACATCAACACCAACATCAACATCAACATCAACATCAACATCAACATCAACATCAACATCAACATCAACATCAACATCAACATCAACATCAACATCAACATCAACACCAACACCAACACCAACACCAACATCAACATCAACATCAACATCAACAGCAACATCAACATCAACATCAACATCAACATCAACATCAACATCAACATCAACATCAACATCAACATCAACATCAACATCAACATCAACATCAACATCAACATCGGCATTAACATCAACATCAACATCAACATCAACATCAACATCAACATCAACATCAACATCAACATCAACATCAACATCAACATCAACATCAACATCAACATCAACATCAACATCAACATCAACATCAACATCAACATCAACATCAACATCAACATCATCAACATCAACATCAACATCAACATCAACATCAGCATCAACATCAACATCAACATCAACATCAACATCAACATCAACATCAAAATCAACATCAACATCAACATCAACATCAACATCAACAGCAGCATCAACATCAACATCAACATCAACATCAACATCAACATCAACATCAACATCAACATCAACATCAACATCAACATCAACATCAACATCAACATCAACATCAACATCAACATCAACATCAACATCAACATCAACATCAGCATCAACATCAACATCAACATCAACATCAACATCAACATCAACAACAACATCAACATCAACATCAACATCAACATCAACATCAACATCAACATCAACATCAACATCAACATCAACATCAACATCAACATCAACATCAACATCAACATCAACATCAACATCAACATCAACATCAACATCAACATCAACATCAACATCAACATCAACATCAACATCAACATCAACATCAACATCAACATCAGCATCAACATCAACATCAACATCAACATCAACATCAACATCAACATCAACATCAACATCATCATCAACATCAACATCAACATCAACATCAACATCAACATCAACATCAACATCAACAGCAACATCAACATCAACATCAACATCAACATCAACATCAACATCAGCATCAACATCAACATCAACATCAACATCAACATCAACATCAACATCAACATCAACATCAACATCAACATCAACATCAACATCAACATCAACATCAACATCAACATCAACATCAACATCAACATCAACATCAACATCAACATCAACATCAACATCAGCATCAACATCAACATCAACATCAACATCAACATCAACATCAACATCAACATCAACATCATCATCAACATCAACATCAACATCAACATCAACATCAACATCAACATCAACATCAACATCAACATCAACATCAACATCAACATCAACATCAACATCAACATCAACATCAACAGCAACATCAACATCAACATCAACATCAACATCAACATCAACATCAACATCAACATCAACATCAACATCAACATCAACATCAACATCAACATCAACATCAACATCAACATCAACATCAACATCAACATCAACATCAACATCAACATCAACATCAACATCAACATCAACATCAACATCAACATCAACATCAACATCAGCATCAACATCAACATCAACATCAACATCAACATCAACATCAACATCAACATCAACATCAACATCAACATCAACATCAACATCAACATCAACATCATCATCAACATCAACATCAACATCAACATCAACATCAACATCAACATCAACATCAACATCAACATCAACATCAACATCAACAACAACACCAACACCAACACCAACATCAACATCAACATCAACATCAACATCAACATCAACATCAACATCAACATCAACATCAACATCAACATCAACATCAACATCAACATCAACATCAACATCAACATCAACATCAACATCAACATCAACATCAACATCAACATCAACATCAACATCAACATCAACATCAACATCAACATCAACATGAACATCAACATCAACATCAACATCAACATCAACATCAACAACAACATCAACATCAACATCAACATCAACATCAACATCAACATCAACATCAACATCAACATCAACATCAACATCAACATCAACATCAACATCAACATCAACATCAACATCAACATCAACATCAACATCAACATCAACATCAACATCAACATCAACATCAACATCAACATCAACATTAACATCAACATCAATATTAACATCAACGTCAACATCAACATCAACATCAACATCAACATCCACATCAACATCAATATCAACATCAACATCAACATCAATATCAACATCAACATCAACATCAACATCGACATCAACATCAACATATACATCAACATCAACATCAACATCAACATCAACATCAACATCAACATCAACATCAACATCAACATCAACATCAACATCAACATCAACATCAACATCAACATCAACATCAACATCAACATCAACATCAACATCAACATCAACATCAACATCAACATCAACATCAACATCAACATCAACATCAACATCAACATCAACATCAACATGAACATCAACATCAACATCAACATCAACATCAACATCAACAACAACATCAACATCAACATCAACATCAACATCAACATCAACATCAACATCAACATCAACATCAACATCAACATCAACATCAACATCAACATCAACATCAACATCAACATCAACATCAACATCAACATCAACATCAAAATCAACATCAACATCAACATCAACATCAACATCAACATCAACATCAACATCAACATTAACATCAACATCAATATTAACATCAACGTCAACATCAACATCAACATCAACATCAACATCCACATCAACATCAATATCAACATCAACATCAACATCAACATCAACATCAACATCAACATCAACATCGACATCAACATCAACATATACATCAACATCAACATCAACATCAACATCAACATCAACATCAACATCAACATCAACATCAACATCAACATCAACATCAACATCAACATCAACATCAACATCAACATCAACATCAACATCAACATCAACATCAACATCAACATCAACATCAACGTCAACATCAACATCAACATCAACATCAACATCAACATCAACATCAACATCGACATCAACATCAACATCAACATCAACATCAACATCAACATCAAAATCAACATCAACATCAACATCAACATCAGCATCAGCATCAGCATCAACATCAACATCATCATCAACATCAACATCAACATCAACATTAATATCAACATCCACATCAACATCAACATCAACATCAACATCAACATAAACATCAACATCAACATCAACATCAACATCAACATCAACATCAACATCAACATCAACATCATCATCAACATCAACATCAACATCAACGTCAACGTCAACATCAACATCAACATCAACATCAACATCAACATCAAAATCAACATCAACATCAACATCAACATCAGCATCAGCATCAACATCAACATCATCATCAACATCAACATCAACATCAACGTCAACATCAACATCAACATCAACATCAACATCAACATCAAAATCAACATCAACATCAACATCAACATCAACATTAATATCAACATCCACATCAACATCAACATCAACATCAACATCAACATCAACATCAACATCAACATCAACATCAACATCAACATCAACATCAACATCAACATCAACATCAAAATCAACATCAACATCAACATCAACATCAACATCGACATCAACATCAACATCAACATCAACATCAACATCAACATCAACATCAGCATCAGCATCAACATCAACATCAACATCAACATCAACATCAACATCAACATCAACATCAACGTCAACATCAACATCAACATCAACATCAATATCAACATCAACATCAACATCAACATCAACATCAACATCAACATCAACATCAACATCAACATCATCATCAACATCAACATCAACATCAACATCAACATCAACATCAACATCAACATCAACATCAACATCAACATCAACATCAACATCAACATCAACATCAACATCAACATCAACATCAACATCAACATCAACATCAACATCAACATCAACATCAACATCAACATCAACATCAACATCAACATCAACATCAACATCAACATCAACATCAACATCAACATCAACATCAACATCAACATCAACATCAACATCAACATCAACATCAACATCAACATCAACATCAACATCAACATCAATATTAACATCAACATCAATATCAACATCAACATCAACATCAACATCAACATCAACATCAACATCAACATCAACATCAACATCAACATCAACATCAACATCAACATCAACATCAACATCAACATCAACATCAACATCAACATCAACATCAACATCAACATCAACATCAACATCAACATCAAAATCAACATCAACATCAACATCAACATCAACATCAACATCAATATCAACATCAACATCAACATCAACATCAACACCAACATCAACATCAACATCAACATCAACATCAACATCAACATCAACATCAACATCAACATCAACATCAACATCAACATCAACATCAACATCAACATCAACACCAACACCAACACCAACACCAACATCAACATCAACATCAACATCAACATCAACATCAACATCAACATCAACATCAACATCAACATCAACATCAACATCAACATCAACATCGGCATCAACATCAACATCAACATCAACATCAACATCAACATCAACATCAACATCAACATCAACATCAACATCAACATCAACATCAACATCAACATCAACATCAACATCAACATCAACATCAACATCAACATCAACATCAACATCAACATCAACATCAACATCAACATCAACATCAACATCAACATCAACGTCAACATCAACATCAACATCAACATCAACATCAACATCAACATCAACATCAACATCAACATCAACATCAACATCAACATCAACATCAACATCAACATCATCAACATCAACATCAACATCAACATCAACATCAGCATCAACATCAACATCAACATCAACATCAACATCAACATCAACATCAACATCAAGATCAACATCAACATCAACATCAACATCAACATCAACATCAGCATCAACATCAACATCAACATCAACATCAACATCAACATCAACATCAACATCAACATCAACATCAACATCAACATCAACATCAACATCAACATCAACATCAAAATCAACATCAACATCAACATCAATATCAACATCAACATCAACATCAACATCAACATCAACATCAACATCAACATCAACATCGACATCAACATCAACATATACATCAACATCAACATCAACATCAACATCAACATCAACATCAACATCAACATCAACATCAACATCAACATCAACATCAACATCAACATCAACATCAACATCAACATCAACATCAACATCAACATCAACATCAACGTCAACATCAACATCAACATCAACATCAACATCAACATCAACATCAACATCAACATCAACATCAACATCAACATCAACATTAACATCAACATCAATATTAACATCAACGTCAACATCAACATCAACATCAACATCAACATCCACATCAACATCAATATCAACATCAACATCAACATCAACATCAACATCAACATCAACATCAACATCAACATCAACATCAACATCGACATCAACATCAACATCAACATCAACATCAACATCAACATCAACATCAACATCAACATCAACATCAACATCAACATCAACATCAACATCAACATCAACATCAACGTCAACATCAACATCAACATCAACATCAACATCAACATCAACATCAACATCGACATCAACATCAACATCAACATCAACATCAACATCATCATCAACATCAACATCAACATCAACATCAACATTAATATCAACATCCACATCAACATCAACATCAACATCAACATCAACATCAACATCAACATCAACATCAACATCAACATCAACATCAACATCAACATCAACATCAACATCAACATCAACATCAACATCAACATCAACATCAACGTCAACATCAACATCAACATCGACATCAACATATACATCAACATCAACATCAACATCAACATCAACATCAACATCAACATCAACATCAACATCAACATCAACATCAACATCAACATCAACATCAACATCAACATCAACATCAACATCAACATCAACATCAACGTCAACATCAACATCAACATCAACATCAACATCAACATCAACATCAACATCGACATCAACATCAACATCAACATCAACATCAACATCATCATCAACATCAACATCAACATCAACATCAACATTAATATCAACATCCACATCAACATCAACATCAACATCAACATCAACATCAACATCAACATCAACATCAACATCAACATCAACATCAACATCAACATCAACATCAACATCATCATCAACATCAACATCAACATCAACGTCAACATCAACATCAACATCAACATCAACATCAAAATCAACATCAACATCAACGTCAACATCAACATCAACATCAACATCAACATCAACATCCACATCAACATCAATATCAACATCAACATCAACATCAACATCAACATCAACATCAACATCAACATCAACATCAACATCAACATCAACATCAACATCAACATCAACATCGACATCAACATCAACATATACATCAACATCAACATCAACATCAACATCAACATCAACATCAACATCAACATCAACATCAACATCAACATCAACATCAACATCAACATCAACATCAACATCAACATCAACATCAACATCAACATCAACATCAACATCAACATCAACATCAACATCAACATCAACATCAACGTCAACATCAACATCAACATCAACATCAACATCAACATCAACATCAACATCAACATCGACATCAACATCAACATCAACATCAACATCAACATCAACATCAACATCAAAATCAACATCAACATCAACATCAACATCAGCATCAGCATCAGCATCAGCATCAACATCAACATCATCATCAACATCAACATCAACATCAACATCAACATTAATATCAACATCCACATCAACATCAACATCAACATCAACATCAACATCAACATCAACATCAACATCAACATCAACATCAACATCAACATCAACATCAACATCAACATCAACATCAACATCAACATCAACATCATCATCAACATCAACATCAACATCAACGTCAACATCAACATCAACATCAACATCAACATCAAAATCAACATCAACATCAACATCAACATCAGCATCAGCATCAACATCAACATCATCATCAACATCAACATCAACATCAACGTCAACATCAACATCAACATCAACATCAACATCAAAATCAACATCAACATCAACATCAACATCAACATCAACATCAACATTAATATCAACATCCACATCAACATCAACATCAACATCAACATCAACATCAACATCAACATCAACATCAACATCAACATCAACATCAACATCAACATCAACATCAACATCAAAATCAACATCAACATCAACATCAACATCAACATCGACATCAACATCAACATCAACATCAACATCAACATCAACATCAGCATCAGCATCAACATCAACATCAACATCAACATCAACATCAACATCAACGTCAACATCAACATCAACATCAACATCAACATCAACATCAACATCAACATCAACATCAACATCAACATCAACATCATCATCAACATCAACATCAACATCAACATCAACATCAACATCAACATCAACATCAACATCAACATCAACATCAACATCAACATCAACATCAACATCAACATCAACATCAACATCAACATCAACATCAACATCAACATCAACATCAACATCAACATCATCAACATCAACAAAAACATCAACAACAACAACAACAACAACAACAACAACAACAGCAGCAACAACAACAACAACAACAACAACAAAAACAACAACAACAACTAACCATAACCTACGTCACGTCATAACCTACGGGTGTGTCCACGACACAGCCAACTCTTTTTTTTTCGTCGACTAGTAATCATAGACAAAACATGGATCCATCACTATACACCAGAGACAAAGGAATTGTTGAAACGGTGGTCTTCACCGACCGAACGTGCTCCGAAGAAGGAGAAGACATTACTATCGGATGGAAAGGTTATGAAGACAGTTTTTTGGGATAAAATCGGTATAATCTATATCGATTACCTTCCACCGAAACGAACGTTTATGGCGAATACTATGCAATCGAAATGGACCGTTTCAACGACGCTTTGAAAGAGAAAAGTGCCCATTTGGCGACGAAAAAAGTGCTCTACCATCAAGACAATGTGTTCCATCAACATGCGTTCACACATGCCCAGCTCCCATGGCAAAATTCCATGAATTGAAGTACGAATTTCTTCCTTATCCAGCATATTCTCCAGATTTGGCCGCCAACAACTATTTTCCGTTTCCAAACCTGAAGAATTGGCTCAGCGGAAAGAGATTCACCACCAGAGAAGAGCTCATCACCGATACAGAGGCCTCTTTTGAGGACCTTCCGAAAACGTTTTTTTTCGAATGGGATCAAAAAATTGGAGGAACGTTGGAAGCAGTTTATTGAGCTTAAAGGAGACTATATTGAGAAATAAAACGTGTTTGCAAATAAATGGAATTTGCAAACGGCGCTCGTATCGTTGTCACGTCGAAATGTAATTCTGAATAAAAATTCGAAAAACAAAGACGAATATTTTTTTCATATTTTCAATATGTATATATGTATATAATATATATAATTTAATATGTATAATATAATATATATATAATATATATAATTTTACTCAAGAACAAAATTCTATACTCTTACATGTCTTGATTATACTGTCAGTTCTATATTTAAATTACTAAATTATTAAAAAAAAATGCCGAGGGGACTAATTGCTTCAAATTCTAAAGGATTTAAATCGCTGGTTAAAAAACATTTCAATTAAAGAAATTTCAAAATTGAAATAAACAAACAACAAAATAATCTAACGCAGTCTCTCATATAATCACACACCACACGCACACACATATACACACACAAACACACAATCACACACATGTTTTTAAGTAGTAGCTAGATACTCACTAATTAGCATCAAATATGAATAAAATATGCAAATATTCAACCGCGTAATCAGTGCCAAATGAATAATTGTACAGTTTGTCGAACGGCTTCATTATTTAATTGAATTGGAATTTTCGGCAGAGAGCAAATCTGGGCAAATACAAAAACAAACATAAAATATGCCAGCATTTAACAAATCAGCAACAGCAATAATGGGAATAATAACAACAGCAGAAATTCAGCAGCAGTGGCAACAACAACAGCAACAGCAACAACAGCTAGCGGCAACATATTATTTTTTTATTTGAGCAAAATGTAAACAAATACATGTTGATCAGATGCTGTTGAGTGGTAAGTGTAGAGAAGATGGAGTGTGTGGTAGAGTGCAACAGTAATAATTATAAACAATGCAAGAATATGCGAATAATAATAACAACACCAACAACAACAACAACAACATCAAAAACAACAACAACAATTGAACTGCAACAATTGAATGTACACAAATATGTTCAAGTTTGCACCTGAACACAGAGCAGCCGCTCCACGTCATCAACAAACACACCGCTTCGTCCTTCTGCAGTCATGCATAAAGTATGAAAAAGGATTTTCAGCTATTTATTGACTTAGCACATATTTTGTTGAAATTTATTACATTTCGTACTTGTTGTTGTTGTTTCAGTTGTTATTGTTGTTTTTGTCCCGGTCTTTGTTGTTATTATTTAATTCTCTTGTTTGTTATTAACATCGAAAGCTTTATTATCCGAAAATTGCTTCGTTTGCATAAACATATTAATTGCACACCTAAAAGCAGGCTTCATAAAAATAATAATAATAATAAAATAATAATAGTAACAGTACTTTGCTTTTAAAGTTCACCTGCCTAAATTTAGGCACACATTTAATGCTCATCATTTTCATAGCACCTAAAATACTGGTATGATTGTGATTTTGGTAAAATTGGTATGAAAACATTTAAGAGTTAAGTACTTCAGAGGCAAACATTTTTAATAAATGCATGAAAGTTGAGTAAATTAAAACATTTTTGATTTAACCCGGTGGGAGTGGTGTTTCGAACGCAGAACGTATGCTTTAAGATCGAATTATCATTGGAGGTTTTGATAAAAAGATCATAACTGAAACTATTAGATGGAAAATCAGAACCATTAACAGATGTCATCGAGGTATGCAAAATCTTTGAAGCGGCGAAGGTGACAAAGACTTTATTGGAAAAAAATACTTTTCACTCATGTGCTGTCATGTGCTAAGTATAGGTCAACAACAAGATATGGATTCAGTCAATGCTGTGAAACGTCAGTGCTACAATTGTGGGGAAGCATTTACTGCGAGTCATCTTAGAGTATGCAAAGCTAATAACATCAATTGCCGGGAGTGTTGACGAAAAGGGCATTTCCAAAGATTCTGCAAGTCAAAAGAAAAGCAAGGAAATCAAATGGACAACAAGTTGGAGACAAGGGCTGAAGATCTGAAAACGGACAGCATGAAATTAAAGCAGAATTGTCAATCACTTAGCTGGGGCGATTCAGGTAATTCTTTGGAAATCATTGAAGGGAATATTTAAAGTACAGTTAAAAAATTTTCTAGAATAAACGCTAATAAACTTGGAAATCAGAAAGAAAAGTGGATAAAAGAATATCGAATAGGAAACTAAAATGTGGTGTTTAAGCTCGACACAGAATCGGATGTAGATTGCATTACATTAAAATTAATTAATTAATACTCTTAACATTAAATTAGAAGAAAAAAACACTAATTTTTGTGTATTTGATTACAGTGGAAATTTTTTAATACCGACTATTGATGATTTCACATCAAGACGAGTTTTCTCGGTTCATGATTTAAGTAGTGGTTTCTGGCATATGGAATTGGACAAGGCAAGTGCGGATTTAACCACATTCATGTAGGAAAGTTTAACAATGGAATTATTTTAAAATATCAACTGCTTTATTCCAATGATTTTCTTCGAATGAATTTTATTTTGCTTTTTTCTCTATGAAAAATATTTTCTCAATTCCAACAAAAATAAAGAATACTTAATTATAATTGTACAGTATCAAATTACAAAATATGGCAGTACAACCAGATATGAAAATCACCACACGGCCATTCCTGAAAATAAATCGGTCTCCGATTAAATTCTCCATAACTTCATATACTCGGAAACAGTAGATGTCAATGTAGATCCTTCGCCAACTCCGACTTTCTTCACTTCGTACCTGTTGTTTTCTTTTACCTTAGTAACGATGTACGGTCCCAAATATTTGCCTTTTAATCTCAAATTTTTACCAAATTGTGTCCTCTTAATTGCCACTATATCACCAATTACATAATTCTCAGCTTCTTTTTTATTCTTGTCATCATTTCTTTTCTGTTCTCGTTGAGCTTTAAGTATATTGTTTCGAACTTCTTGACGTTGAATCTCACGATTATCTGCGAAAGACTGAACTAATTCTTCATGCAATATATTAATTATGTCAACATCGCTTCCATTTCTCATCACAACTCCAGTCAGGACTTCATGAGGTGTGGAGTTAACTACTCGATGGTAAGTTGAATTAATACACTTTTGTACTCGGTTAACATGTTTATACTATTTCTCAGGATCATCAATTGAAAGTTTGGACAGGGTTGATATAATTACAGAATTAACTCGTTCTACTTGTCCATTTGCTATAGGAACGCCAGTAAAACATGTAAAATATTATTAATTCTACAAAACTCCTCAAAATCGTTCGATGTAAATGCTGATCCCTAATCAGTAATAACTCGTTGTGGGTATCCAAAGGTTTTAACCATCATGCCAAACCGTTCTAAAATCTCTTTTGTGGTAGTAGATTTTGTAGGATAAATCCAAGTAAATTTTGAAAATTCATCAACAACAACTAACAAATACTTGTACCCTTTTGAAGTTGACGTCAATGGTCCTAAATGATCCAAATAAAGTGTAACAAGTGGAAAATCGTCCTTAGGAATAGGACAAAGCTTCTTATTTTTCCCCATATTTTTGATTCATCACTATGCATTGAATGTAACACTGGATGCACCGCTCCACTTTCGACTTTAGTTTGTCTATATAATAGTCTCTATATAACAATTCCATAGTTTTTTGGATCCCAAAATGGCCGTTTTTGTGAGCTTTGTTTATAATGTCTTTTTCCATTGAGTTCGGAACAACAACGGTTTCCCTTCCATCAATATATTTCATCAAAATACCATTGCATACAAAATACTCTTCGAACTGTTCAGTTTCCAAAATCTTTTTGATAGAAATAATTTTATCATCCTTACCTTGTTCATTTTTAATAAATGCAGAAACAGTTGATTCCAGCATGTTTCATATGTTCACCTTTTCTGTGTTCCATCACGTAGTCGTACTCTTCAAGATATAATGTCCATCTCTTTACTCTTGGAGGAATGTTGACTGTCCTCTGAAATGCGTCACAATCTGTAACGATTTTAAATTATATTCTTAACAAATATGGTCTTAATTTTTAAACAGCCTCAATTATCGCAAGAACCTCCAAATCATACGAATGATAATTTTTTTCTGCATCACTGGTCGCTTTAAAAGTAAATAGGTTTGAATTCTGAATGGGATTGTTTTTACAGCAAAATTGCACCGAAACCAATCTTACTTCCATCTTTATGCGATTCAGTGATAGCCATAGGATCATAAAGATGCAAGACAGGTTTATTTAAAAGTTTTTGTTTAATCTCTTCAAATGCCAATAAATGTTGTTTTTCCAAATTAATCTTTTTAACATCTTTTCGCAATAACTTTGTTAATGGTGCCACTATCATTCCATAATTTTTTATAAACTTACGAAAATACCCGGTTAGACCCAAGAAACTTTGCTTTGAGAATTGTTTTTCTGTTTTAGGAACAGAAAATTTTTTGACAGCCTTCAATTTGTGATGTGATGGAAAAATTTTTGAATCATATACTCTATAACCAATATACTCCACTTCTGTTTTTAAAACCTGGCACTTCTTGCAGCTTAGTTCCAGGCCATTGTCAGCTGCAACTTGAAGAACAGTTTTTAAGCGAGCAATGCCTTCCCCATAATTTTGCGAAGGGATAATCAACTCATCGACATAGTGAATTACAATACCTTATCTTATTAAATCCGAGAAAACTGAAGATACAAATCGATTAAAGCTGGATGGAGAATTGCTAAGACCAAATGGTGTTTTCGTAAACATGAACTGTCCATCTTGAGTAGAGAAAGAGGTGTATTTCATACTCTCCTTATCCATAGGTACATGAAAAAAACCATCTTTCAAATCGATTGTCGAATAGATCTTTGCGTTCACTAGTTTATCAATTTGATCATCGATGCGTTGCATAGGAAACCTGAAAATTCGGACTCACTCGGAACTATAACACCTTCCTTTAACCATTCATCTAAATAGGCATCTCGTCATTCAAAATCAAGCTTGTTTTAATGGGATAGTCAACTATCTTTTTTGGTTGATAATTTGCATAAATATCTAAAATCAGGTTTTCAAATTTTTTTTCTACGTCTAATTGTATGGCATCTTCTATCAAATTTATGCTTTCAAAAATATCCTCAGGGTTGTTACAAATTTTTTTTAGAGATAATCCTTCTGACGTTATGTGAAGCTCACAAATTTGTAGGAATTCTCTTCCGAGTATGATATCGTCACCCATACATGCATTTGGCATCAAATAAAATTGACATGTATATTCTTCATCTGCTACAGATAAAACTTGATTCAACAATCCCTTCGGCATTACTTCTTTCGATCCAAGACCGACAAAAGTTCGTGTGGTATGGTGATAACTCGGGTTGCCAATTGTTCTATGGACTTCTTCTTTCATCAGATTTACACAGCTCCCAGTGTCTACTAATGCTTTAAAAGACTTGAGCCTGATTGTGACAAGCACTGTTGGCTCCTCCTTATTTGACATCAAAATGTTTACATTTGAGTCTGAACTTTTAAAAACGAGCTGGCTTCTTTGAGTGCAGGGCTTAGCAATGTGCCCGAACGAATTACATTTAAAACATTTTAGTCCTTTATTCGCATTTGGACAATTCTTCGAGCTATGACCAACCGTACCGCAATTAAAACACTTGATCCGTCCCAGCTCAAACGTGGTGGTGGAACGTTGCATTAGCTTGATTGACTTGATTCGCTCGTACTCAATAAATTTCATCTTCAGCTCTTGAAAATTTGAAGCACCATGAAGAATCATTTTTTCTACTGACTGGTCTACCAAACCATCGACGATATATCCAATTGTAGCAATGCCTTCCAAACATATTCGTCCAGCTATTTCTCTCATCTCGTACATGTAAGACCTCCAAGATTCCGTAGCATGTTTTTGCGGCGCCTCAAAACTTCGTGAATGTCTCGACTGTTAACTTGCATCTGAAACTCATGAGTTAAAGCTTCTTTAAAATGCATCCACGATAATATTCCGCGCTCTTTGGACATGAAAGACTTGGCTGCTCCACGTAATTGTTTTTTGCCATACACAAGAATTTATCGATCTGTCCAATTAAATAGAATCTTCATTTCTTCCATACTAGCTAGCCACGAATCTACAGGAACATATACATTTTCACCACTAAATGGTTCAACAGCGTCTTCTACATCCTTGAAAGAAAGCATACGGAATTTCTCCGTTAAGATTCTAGCGTGCACATCACCTGAACTACCGCGAAACTCCTCAGCCTCACGATCAACACCACAAGCCTGCGAAACTACATCTATTTGAGTAGCATCTGGAACAGCACTCATATCATCATTTGCTTCAGCGTTTTGTTCATCCAAATTTTCAGCATCAGTCGCCACCAAATTCATCAAGCGAACTTTTAAAACAGCTTTCGATCCTTGTACAGAGGATTCACGTCGTTCAAGTTCGCACCGGAGTTGCGAAACAGACAAACAGACATCTTATCGACTATCGTTAGTGGAATTGTATCCATCTTGGCTTTGATTTTAATTCTTTCGTCTTTATGTCGTCGTTAAATTGCGTCTTTTTTTTTTTACTTTAGGTTGAGCCCCCAAAAATGTAGGAAAGATTAACAATGGAATTATTTTAAAATACCAACTGCTTTATTCCAATGATTTTCTTGAATGAATTTTATTTTGCTTTTTTCTCTATGAAAAGTATTTTCTCAATTCCAACATAAATAAAGAATATTTAGTTATAATTGTACAGTATCAAATTACAAAATATGGTAGTACAACCAGATATGAAAATCACCACATTCATGACACCTTTTGGGCAATTCAAATTTAGCCGCGTTCCATTTGGCCTCAATTGTGCGCTTGAGATGTTACAACGTAAAATGGTCCAAATATTCGGTGATATTCCAGGAGTTGTTGTTTATTTTGATGATATTGCTATTATCGCAGAAAATGAAATAGAACATGATTCAATAATGTCTTTAGTCATTGAACGTGCACGAGAAAATGGTGTAAAGTTCAATCGGGAAAAAACTCAATATCGAAAATCTGAATTGGAGTTCATGGGGCATGTTTTATCAGAGAGGCAAATTAAATCGAGCAAATTTAATCGTGCTAGCAGTTTATGACCCGACAAAGTCAGTAGTGCTGCAAACTGAGGCATCGAAAGATGGACTTGGTTGTGTATTGATACAAGATGGTCGTCCTATTGCATATGCGTCTCGAACGTTAAGTAAGAATGAGCAGAAGTGGGCTCAAATTGAAAAGGAATTATTAGCGATACTTTTTGCATGCCGAAGGTTTCATTTCTTTTTATATGAACGGGAGTTTTTAGTTTAAAGTGACCACAAGCCCTTGGAAACCTTGGTTAAACGTGATATTGATGATGTAACTGCACGTCTACAACGAATGTTTATGTCCTTATTGATATATCCGAAAATGACCGTTGTTTATAAGGAACATAAGCCTGGAAAGGAAATGCTTGTGGCTGACTGTCTATAACGCGCTCAATTGCCAGAGTATGAGGAAAATAATGATTTAGTGGGTATCATTCACTCAGTTACGAAATCAGTTTATTTATCTGAGGAAAACTACAAATTGTGCCTTTCCGTATTTGAGCGTGATGAATTATACTCGCGTATTTGTAAATATGTTGAAAACAGTTGGCCAAGTTATCACCAACTGGATAATCATTGTCAGGAGTTTACAAAAACAATCAGAATTACATGTTGAAAATGGGCTATTGTTTTGGAATCATAGACTGGTAGTACCATCAGAATTACAGGGAAACATTATCAAATGGTAACATGCGCCTCATTTGGGAGTTGTGTAATGTTTGGTGTTATATGTGTGATAGAGAAAATAGAAGTTTTCCGTTAATCACGAAAAGGACCTGTCGTGATGAACGGTTGGAGTTTAAGCGCACCAATACGCTATTTTTGACGGCTATTGGGCCTCGCTTTGTTAGTTGATGGCTAAAGAGCCGAGCTTAGTTTGAGAATATTAATAAAAACAAGAGCTGAAGAACTCACTTTTAGTCTAAATTAAATTCTGTCTTTATTTCTAAAAATTACTTAGTTTATAAAGCATTTTAACCAGTATTTTTCTTAAAATAATTTTGCCACTTATTCCAATGCTCCTCCTTAAATTCCAATATTTTAGAGTTTAATTTTCAAAATCAATAGTTGACCAATCACTTTCAGTTTATTAACCTTCCTTTATATTTCCCCTCAAACTCATTATTTTTACCAATATAAGTTGGTTCGCTTGAACTCATGGCATTGACTTTAAAGTGTCATAGACATTTATTCGACTTTTTGTAATAACATCGTATTTTTTGCACCTTACTGACAAATTCAAAATCACAGTTATAGGCATTTCAGAATTAATGATAAACATATTTGTATAATTTTATAACTTAAGTGTTCATAATTTTATCAAAAACTATGTATTTTTTAGTTTTGTTTTTTTTTTTTTGCCTATTTTTGACAGTAAAGCACTTTATGTCGGATATAAAAAATGTGCAAAGCATTCAACATATCAAAATTTTGTCTCACATCAAGCAATTGAATCAAAAATATATACATATTTATAAACCATTAAACACACACACACACACTTAAGCCACTGATATGCTGTCAAGTATGCATATAAACAAAAAATAAAATAATAAAATAAATACCGAAAAAAAATTTTAACAAACAGAAAAAGGAAACCAAATAAATCATTAATGCTTAATGCATCCCAAAGGACTAATAAAACATGACCGCAAATTATTCCAGGAAGGCACGCAGGCTAGCCTTAACTCAAGCATTACAAGCAAATATTTCGGAAGTCCAAAAGAGCCCAAAGAACTCCGGATAAACGTAGCTCCAACCCAACCGATACATGGTCAGACATGCTCAACACACACACGAACTCATGATATTTACGCTTTGCTCCTTATGCATGTAAGTGTGCAGCGTGGTGTTGCTGGGGCGCGTTGAAGAATTTTTTGTGGCCACTAGTCGGCCTCATACGCAGTTGATTCAGTTGATTCTTTTTGATCCTTTTTATTTGTTTTTCTTCATGTTGTTGTTGTTTTTCTTGTTGATTTTGTTGCAATATTTGTTTGTTTCTTATTAAAAAAAAGAAAAAAAATTTATTTTATTTTTATACGTTTTTATGCGCAAATTTATTGCTTTCAAAGTAGTTTAAAAGAATAACATTTTTACAGACACAAACACACATGCATAAAAAGCGTGCATAAAGTACACAAAGTACACGCTCTTATTTAAGTGTGAGTTATGTGTAATTGTAGGTTCATATTTAAGGGTGAAAATTATGCTTTTTTAAACAATTTTAGCTTTTTTTACAATTTATATATTATTTTTTTTTTTGTATTTTTTTTTATGCTCACAATTGTTGCTTGCATATGTTTGCCTGGTTTAAGGTTTTGAAATGTTGCAGCAATGAAAATGGTGCGTGTATTTTTTTTCAATTTAAATTTTGCTTGTTTGTGTGAGGATATATGCGTGCATATTTGTTTGTAGCGTATGGCATTCAGATACATCAACGGCTATTAAAAGCTTCTCTATTAAATCAGCCAGGAATTCGTAGAATTTTATATAAACATATATATTTTATTCGTGTGCCTTAAATATTTAAATTATTTGCATTTTTATTTATTGCACACGCTGCTTTCAGTCCGCAGCTGTGCTTGTGCGGCAATAAGAGGCTCATGTGTGTGAGTGTGTTCATGTTGCTGTGGTCGCGCATGCAGACACGCATTAAGTGACCACAAAGAAATGCTTTAAGGTTTTGTTTGTTTGCGGCTGAATATCCGCGTGTATCAGAAAATCAGTGAACATGATGTACACTGCAAAAAAAAAACGTTTTAAAATTCACGACAATTCATATTAATTTGACGAATTTTGTGTTTAAAAAATGGCTTGCAACAAATTTCGTCAAAGTAAGTTTAAATGTGTTTAAAACTTTTGAAAAACATATGAAAAAAAGGCAAATTTTTTGAACATATTACGTTCAATTTTAAGCAAATGATTTTTTTTCAGTGTACAGTTGTTAATTTTTGGATAAATTATTTACAAGTCTGTCCTCACAAATGAACAAAGCTAAGATATCTGTTGATCAAATAAATATTTTGATGAAAAACTATTAACAAAAGAAATAAATTTTTTTTTTGTTTGGCGTGACGAAGTTACGTTTTACCGCGCAGGTTTCCAAAAAAGGTGAAAAATGCTTTTTTTAAAATTCATCGGCGTTGCATTGAATTTTTACTCGCTGAGTATAAGAGCTATGACTTAAGAAAACGGTACGACCGTAAAGTTTAATTCTTTGACTTTATTATAAAAATAAAACAAAAATTCAAAGCGTCATCGGGACGCGGTGGGAGCTGTTTAAGTAACGCAACTGAAAATTTGTTACATGGAATTCTTACTCTCTGAGTATTGGTGCTAGGATTAAAAATATGATACAACAATAAAAGTCTGTTCTTAACCCTCACAACAAAATTAGACAAAAGTCATAGTTTCTGAAGTCATAGTGACACAAAGAGAGCCTCTCAAAGACCGACAATGCAACATTTATGCAACGGCGTTGCATTGAATTTTTACTCGGTGAGTATATAAGATTGGAAAAATATTTAAAAAGGAAAGGACTTATTCTTACGACAAAAATAAAAAAAAATTCTGACTTCGTCAGGTCTTGAAAACAGCAGCTTATGTAACAGAAATGTAATATCCTTGCATGGGACAACCACTCACTCAGGAGACGTGGTACGGTAAATTTTGTTTTACGACAGCATAGATGTGTTATTACGCCTCACAAATAAAATTAAAAAAATTCTTATCGTCATGATTTCAGGGTGCCAACCACATAATGCAGTAGAATGCTACAACCATGAAAAAACGTTGCATGGAATTTTAACTCTGTGACTACTTGTGAAACGGTAAATTTTAAGAAACGAAAATGAAGGTAAGGTCTTCGGGCACATAATAAAAATACAAAAAAAAATGACGGCGTCATGAGGCCCCTAATAAATATTAGGGAACCGCCAAATATAACGTATATGCATAATTTTTACTGGATTAATCGCATGCACCAAGGAAAAGCACAACCAATGGAGAAGCAAATAAAAAAAAGGCAAAAGCAAAAGCAACAAAACCAACATCAACATCAACATCAACATCAACATCAACATCAACATCAACATCAACATCAACATCAACATCAACATCAACATCAACATCAACATCAACATCAACATCAACATCAACATCAACATCAACATCAACATCAACATCAACATCAACATCAACATCAACATCAACATCAACATCAACATCAACATCAACATCAACATCAACATCAACATCAACATCAACATCAACATCAACATCAACATCAACATCAACATTAACATCAGCATCAACATCAACATCAACATCAACATCAACATCAACATCAACATCAACATCAACATCAACATCAACATCAACATCAACATCAACATCAACATCAACATCAACATCAACATCAACATCAACATCAACATCAACATCAACATCAACATCAACATCAACATCAACATCAACATCAACATCAACATCAACATCAACATCAACATCAACATCAACATCAACATCAACATCAACATCAACATCAGCATCAACATCAACATCAACATCAACATCAACATCAACATCAACATCAACATCAACATCAACATCAACATCAACATCAACATCATCATCAACATCAACATCAACATCAACATCAACATCAACATCAACATCAACATCAACATCAACATCAACATCAACATCAACATCAACATCAACATCAACATCAACATCAACATCAACATCAACATCAACATCAACATCAACATCAACATCAACATCAACATCAACATCAACATCAACATCAACATCAACATCAACATCAACATCAACATCAACATCAACATCAACATCAACATCAACATCAACATCAACATCAACATCAACATCAACATCAACATCAACATCAACATCAACATCAACATCAACATCAACATCCACATCAACATCAACATCAACATCAACATAAACATCAATACCAACATCAACATCAACATCAACATTAACATCAACATCAACATCAACATCAACATCAACATCAACATCAACATCAACATCAACATCAACATCAACATCAACATCAACATCAACATCAACATCAACATCAACATCAACATCAACATCAACATCAACATCAACATCAACATCAACATCAACATCAACATCAACATCAACATCAACATCAACATCAACATCAACATCAACATCAACATCAACATCAACATCAACATCAACATCAACATCAACATCAACATCAACATCAACATCAACATCAACATCAACATCAACATCAACATCAACATCAACATCAACATCAACATCAACATCAACATCAACATCAACATCATCATCAACATCAACATAACCATTAACATCAACATCAACATCAACATCAACATCAACATCAACATCAACATCAACATCAACATCAACATCAACATCAACATCAACATCAACATCAACATCAACATCAACATCAACATCAACATCAACATCAACATCAACATCAACATCAACATCAACATCAACATCAATATCAACAGCAACATCAACATCAACATCAACATCAACATCAACATCAACATCAAAATCAACATCAACATCAACATCAACATCAACATCAACATCAACATCAACATCAACATCAACATCAACATCAACATCAACATCAACATCAATATCAACAGCAACATCAACATCAACATCAACATCAACATCAACATCAACATCAACATCAACATCAACATCAACATCAACATCAACATCAACATCAACATCAACATCAACATCAACATCACTATCAACATCAACATCAACATCAACATCAACATCAACATCAACATCAACATCAACATCAACATCAACATCAACATCAACATCAACATCAACATCAACATCAACATCAACATCAACATCAACATAAACATCAACATCAACATCAACATCAACAACAAAAACAACAAATAAAAACAAATAACAACAAAAATCTAGTTAGTTATGTTTCAAAATAACACAATGAAACCGGACTATGAAACCGGAAAAGGCCTATGATAAATTAAGATATGGATTAGGAAAAAAATTAATACACACCTAAAACACACCTTTCCAAACTCGGAACGGGATTCGGTATATTTAATTAAGTCAAGAATTTGGTCGTGGATTAAAACAAGATTTCGGATATGAAATAGGAATTTAAAGAGACACCGTCTCGTCAAAACCTACGGGTGTTTCCACGACACAGCCAACTCCTTTTTCTAGCTTTGAACCAAGGATTTCAGGTGCAATATCTATGTAGTCAAGTCTGCCTGGGTTCGAAATGAGGTGATAGATTAGTGGGAGGAAAGGAGCAATTAAGTGAAACATGTGTAGCGGAACATGTTCTAAACGTGGCGGAAAGCGTAGAAACATGAAAGCGTTGCTTAAATTAAAAATAATTCAACATTTATTCAATTGATCATAAGAAGCTATGTCAAAGTCCTTTTAAGGGCTGAAATGGCCAGTTATTTATTTATTTTTTTTTTTTTTATTCAATTGTAGAAAAATGATTTATGTACATACTGAAAGTTGTTATTGTCCAATTCGTACCCTCAATGCATTTCAATTCGACATTCAAATTATTTGCACACTTTAAACTTCAAAGTTATGAAATTTTTTCTTCATTTCAGATGAAATTTTTCGAAATTGTTTACAATCTCACAAAAATGCGGCTTCTGAAACATTAGGTATTCTTCTAATTTATCATTTATTTGCATATTTAAGTAAAAAAATTTATTGAAAAATTTATAAGAAGATAGACTGTAAATTATTTATTCAGTAGAAGCTCATGCACTCTTTGTTACTTATATACTGTTTTTTTTTATCTATGAGCCAAGGATTTCAGGTGTAAAACCTATTCAGTCAAATCTGTCATGGTTTGAAATGTGGTGTTGGGTAATGTGGTGATGAGTGGGAGGAAGCAAAGGGAAGGGGAAAGAAAATGAAAATGTGAAACGTTTAAGCTCAGGGTAATGGCCCGACCGATTCGAACCATGCAACTCCTCGATAGTAGTCGATCATGTTACCTTTTTAACTACCGAGGTCACCAGTTTTAGCTAAGATCACTTTTTGTAAGTTTCCCAAGAACTCATTATCATTATTCATTCATTATAGGTACATTAGTCATTATTCATCAATGTATACCGAAATTTAGATTTTTTTTTTTTTTAATAGGAGCTGGCTATGTCACAGACACACCCGTAAATTTGAACTTGACAGCGTGTCTTTAGCCTTATTCTTATTTTGATCCCTATTTTTGTTCCATTGTTCGCAAACTTGTTCTATACCTTATCCTTACTTATTCCTATATTAGTCCTAATGCATGCCTCATTCCTTGTCCAAGTTATAGTTTTAATCAATTTCCAATTTACTGACCTTATCCTTATTCGAATCTATTTCTTAAACCTTGTCCCACTGCTTGCCCCAGTCTTTGTTTCAAATTTTGTTCTAAGCGTGTTCAAATCCTTGTTCTGTTTTTTCTCCCAATCTTTAACCTAATCTTTTCCCCAATATTAACCAAAATCTTGTCCTAAGTGTATCTATATTCGTCCTCATCCTTTTTTTTAAATAACTCTCATACCTATTACTTGGTCTTACAATAAAACAATAATTTTAATGTTTTTAAACATCTATACTATTATATAAAAGGGTTCTCTCGGATTTTAATCATTCAATCACGGGGTAACCGCTGAACCGATTTTAATAATTCTTTCACTATTCAATTGCTATAATAGGCGACCCTGCTACTGGGTACTACGTTTTTGGTAAATCTTTTTATTTAATTATTTAAGAATGCATGCGTTTTAATCCATGCTGCCATTGTATAAGCAGCATGAAATAACAGCAAACGATAGCTTAAGCTCTTTGTTGAGAGAGAGAGAGGTGAGATTCTACAACTCACCGCGCTGGTCTCTTGAGTGGATAGTTGCACTCAGTTAATTTCTGCTGCAGTGTTGCCATCGTAGAGATTTGAAAATATGTTTTCATATCATATTTATACTCCCAAGCAACGCTAGGAACGGGTATGCTAGTTTTATATAAAAAACCTTTTTTCACGAAACTATCTTGATCTTGATTGTGACAATTTCACTCTACGGAGAATAGCTACTAAATGAACACGTGCGTCGCTTACAATAGAACAAAAAGCTGTTAGTTTGCACAGTTCATAAGGCTATATAATGCAAAAAACCGCGGGTCAAAAAATAAAAATAGCGGAACTTAGAAGCCTATTAGTACAATGTTGCCTATATGCAACATTAGACATGAGAGGGTTAAGTAAAAAAATCATTATACGCCAGTAGAGGCTGGTCCTAAGCCTTTACGAAAAAATAGACAAAAAATTCATGACCCCATAAGGCCGTGAAAAGAGCCGCTTCAATATTGAAAATGCAGCTATCATGCAACGGCGTTGCATTGGATTATTAATCGGTGAGTATATGTACTACGGTAAATATTATAAAACGAAAATTAAGGATTTATACTTGACCTTATGACAAAAATAAAAAAAATGAAATAATGATCAACTCACCGAGGTAGCAACTTATGCAACATAAATACAATATTGTTGCATAGAATTATTACACGCGAAATAAATGTGCTACGGTAAATTTTATTTAAGGACAGCAAATATATTGGGTATAGGACCTCATAACGAAAATATTAACAACAATTCGTGAGCTATGACAATATGGAGGTAAACGTTTAATGCAATAAAAATGCAACAACAAAGAAAAAACGTTGCATTAAATTATAACTTCGTGACCATTGGCGCTATGTTCAATGTTATGAAACGGCAATAAAGATAAGATTTCAGCCATATGGTAAAAATACAAAAAAAAAAAACAAAATCTATGGCATCATGAACCTCGAGGAACCGCTCGGTGTAATGTAAGTTCTCCATTATTGCATGCATTTATTACATGGCGCTCAGGTTAATGTTAACTTACCCACACAAAAACAAAATGGAAATAAAAATCAAAAATAAAAAATGACAGATATTAGAACAAGGATCCAAATCAAAACACGGATTAGAACAAAAATTAGAAAAAGGACGAGGACAAAGATTTGTACAACAGTTAAGACCAGGAAAATTATAAGGATTAGGACAAGGGCTTAGACAGAGCTTAAAAAACGGACGATACCAAAATATTTAGTAAGGATTGGGAAAAGGATTAAGACAAGGCTTCAGATAAGGATGTACAAAAAGATTGGAACATAAATTTGGACAAAGCTTAAGATTGGAAAAAGGACTATGAAATAGATTCGGATATGAACTAGGGTAGAAATTTGGACATGGATTAAAACAAGAATTTGGGCAAGGATCAGGAGAATAAGTTCGACAAGTGTATGGTGAAAGGTACGCATAAAGATAATGATGGCAAGTTTAAGAACAAGGGAAAGGATAAGAATACAGAAGAGAATAAAGATACGTTGTCACGGCCAAACCTACAGGTGTCTCGATAACACAGTCAAATTCATACTTTTTTATTTCTTCGACATTTTCACAAATTCTACAGAAGTCTGGATAAGAAATCCAGTTTCGTACTTTTGCATAGTGTTGGGTCACTAATCAAAATCACTATAGTAGTCGGAAACGATCAGGCTCTGAAAAAATTTATTGTAGGAGTTATATAATCAGAAGTGGTAGGGAGATCCAAGCATGTCCATAATACCGTCTCGAAAAAATAAATTTAGCCGCACACTATCTAATCTAAAGCATTTTTTTACCGAACGTAGTGGCCGCTCATCGACATACAGGGTTGCCCATATTCGACGGACCCATGTTTTTGTTAAAAAAATCAAAGAAAAAAATAAAAATTTGGTGGTTGGCAATCTTAATCATTTAATTTGTTCCAAGTAGATTTGTTTACATCAATTTTTGAATATGATATCTCTCAAATGGCCGCCTCTGGCGTTGATGGCGTATTGTGCCCTTTTTGCAGCATTTTCCATCGTTTTCGCCAACATTTCGGCCGGAATAGCGGCTATTTCTTCACGAATGTTGTCCTTGAGCTCTTCTACGGTCCTTGGCTTGTTAACGTAAACCTTTGACTTCAAATATCCCCACAAGAAGAAGTCAGGCGGCGTCAAATCGGGCGAACGCGGTGGCCAGTCCAAATCACCACTTTTCGACATCAAACGGCCCGGAAACAAATTCTTCAGAAAATCGATTGTTATGCGACTTGTGTGCGGTGGAGCGCCGTCTTGTTGAAACCAGAACTGCCGCATACGCTTTCGACGAATAATTGGCATCACAAAATTGGTCATCATGTCGCGATAACGCTCCTGGTTGATGGTAACAGCATGGCCATTTTCATTTTGGAAGAAAAACGGCCCAATGACCGTTTTCGCACTAACGCCGCACCAAACTGTGACTTTTTCGTCATGAAGAGGCACTTCTTGAATCTCCTGCAATTTTGCTTATTTACGGTCCCATTCAATGTGAAATGGGCTTCATCGGACATGATAATTTTGCACGTTGAGTTTTCACAATTGACTTCTTCTGTTGAATGTAAATTTCAACTAGTTCAGAGCGCTCGCGTGGCGTGTATTGTTCCATGGTAAAAATCTGCTTGGACTGACGCTTCAAACGCGGTATGTCATTAAGCGATCTGACGTCTCTGTCAAAAGTTATGGCGTTGCCAGATGGGTCCGTCGAATATGGGCAACCCTGTATTTCTTTATAGCTTCTGTACTTAGTGTAAATAGTGTAATAGTGTTCAATCTTAAAGAATGATATGTCTTTGTTTTTGTCTCAGGGAGACCTATTTTTTGTCTTTGACAATCTTTGGATTCATTGACCTCAGATGAGTCCTTATAGTACTTACCCACCGGACCTCAGTTTCTACCATCGTAAGGTACCATTTTGATTTCAGAAATGGAAAGCTCGTAAAAATCATTTAACTTTTACTAAAGAAATCGGAACGCCGCTTTAGCAGCCAATGTCTTAATGAACACGTCCAGAGAATAAAGGACCAGCATAACCAACAAATAGGCTTGAGGCATTGACGGCTTCGCACTAGATATAGATACTTATATAGGCCAATCTCTGAACTGTAAAGAGTGTGTTCAGATAGCTAGTCTTTTCTCTGGCTTTGCTCCTCAATCTCAACGCATGTATTAGGCATCACCCACCAACTTTCACAGATTTACTGAAGGCGAGCTTTTGTCATAGGAGACCTGCCAAGTTCCATTCTGGCTACTATTACATCTCTGTTGAGAATCTAGTGTGTGTTTGAATTTCATGAAATAAAAAATTTCCTACACGATACGAATTCTATTTTTGTTTTTTTTCTTATTTTATAACTAAATCGACAGCTAACAATGCTAGAAGCTGACCATTGAGTAGATTCCACATCATCCAAAATGTATTAATAAGCTGAAGCTTCAGCCAGACAAACATCTCAACAACTTTAAACAACTAGCCACAAAGACGAAGATGTGGTTAAAAACTATTTCTTCAATATTACATAAATAATTAGAAGAAACTCAACGCAAACGCCTCAGGAAACAAAGAAAACTAACAAGTAAAACTTTTAAGCAATATTAAATAACATTTTTATTAAATATCTTTGAAAATGTTGCAGATCTTTTAAATTATTAGCTGCTCAACTCAAGCCAAGACAAAGCAATTCATCTTCATGAAAACCGCAAAACATTTAAGCTGACAGACAGCCAAGTTGTGAGAAGGGAGTGAAGGAAAAAAGGAGCACAAAAGCCATGCAAAGCACACAGCATGCAGCAGTGGGCAGAATAAAACAAATAAAAAAAAAAACCACACACAAAACAAAAAATAACAGTGTAAAAATTAAGTGTTGTTTATGCAATTTTAATATACTTGGCGTCAAAAGTCTGGCAACATATGCAAATTCAAAAACTGCTACTACAAGTATTTTATTACTAGCTGCTAGCTTTGCTCGCTCTAACTTGTTGTTGTAATTCTTGTTGTAACGCTTCAATTAAGGACGCGTTCACTTCAGCACCAGCATCATTTAAATCCTGCCAGATATTCATGTTCATCTAAGACGATGTTTCTTGGTAGATTGTGTGCGTTATTCTTGCGTTAACACACTGAAGTGAAGTCCTGCCAAGTGCATATTTTTATAAGCATATCTTAAGAGTTACTTTGGAACTAAGAAAGTCAGTCAGCTAGCGATAGCGACGACGAAGAAGAAGACGAAGACGACCGTGTGGCGAGAAACATTGAAAGTTTCTGCATGTTAATAGCTGCGATGAAATTAATTAATCGCTTGCCATAGAACCGCACCCGAAAACTTTTCGGTCAAAAAGTTTTCAGGGCAAACAGCGGGGATAACAAAATTTTGAATTATATCTAGATCATGCCATCTAGGGTTAGGACAATAAAATGAATATATCCAAAAAAAAAAAAAGAAATAAAAACAGTTGCCAAAAACGTTGGTAAACTTTATGGTGCCGCAGGACTTGGCGCTGGCACTAGTGTGTGAAGTTTTAGTTAAACACCATTTTAAGGTAATTTAGAGAAAAGCTACTCGGGATTGTTTACGCAGAATATGCGGTCAATTATGAAGGAAGATAAACATGAAGTTAATATGTTAGTTGGAAGAAATCTAAAGAATTTATAAAAATATTTTCGAAAATACAGCGGAAACACCCACACATATTGATGATAGGCGTAGATTTTGAAAATTATCTAAATTTACGCACGACCATCGACCAAAACATTACCTCAGGAATGTATCGCTAAATTACGTTTTTCATAATTGAAAGTAAAGCAAAACAAAAAGTAAAAGCAACAACAAAATCAAAGTCAAAACCAAAATCAAAATCAAAATCAAAATCAAAATCAAAATCAAAATCAAAATCAAAATCAAAATCAAAATCAAAATCAAAATCAAAATCAAAATCAAAATCAAAATCAAAATCAAAATCAAAATCAAAATCAAAATCAAAATCAAAATCAAAATCAAAATCAAAATCAAAATCAAAATCAAAATCAAAATCAAAATCAAAATCAAAATCAAATCAAAATCAAAATCAAAATCAAAATCAAAATCAAAATCGAACTCGAACTCGAACTCGAAATCGAAATCAAAATCAAAATCAAAATCAAAATCAAAATCAAAATCAAAATCAAAATCAAAATCAAAATCAAAATCAAAATCAAAATCAAAATCAAAATATAAATCAAAATCAAAATCAAAATCAAAATCAAAATCAAAATCAAAATCAAAATCAAAATCAAAATCAAAATCAAAATCAAAATCAAAATCAAAATCGAACTCGAACTCGAACTCGAAATCGAAATCAAAATCAAAATCAAAATCAAAATCAAAATCAAAATCAAAATCAAAATCAAAATCAAAATCAAAATCAAAATCGAACTCGAACTCGAACTCGAAATCGAAATCAAAATCAAAATCAAAATCAAAATCAAAATCAAAATCAAAATCAAAATCAAAATCAAAATCAAAATCAAAATCAAAATCAAAATCAAAATCGAAATCAAAATCGAAATCGAAATCGAAATCGAATCGAAATCGAAATCGAAATCGAAATCAAAATCAAAATCAAAATCAAAATCAAAATCAAAATCAAGATCAAAATCAAAATCAAAATCAAAATCAAAATCAAAATCAAAATCAAAATCAAAATCAAAATCAAAATCAAAATCAAAATCAAAATCAAAATCAAAATCAAAATCAAAATCGAAATCGAAATCGAAATCGAATCGAAATCGAATCGAAATTGAAATCGAAACCGAAATCAAAATCGAAATCAAAATCAAAATCAAAATCAAAATCAAAATCAAAATCAAAATCAAAATCAAAATCAAAATCAAAATCAAAATCAAAATCAAAATCAAAATCAAAATCAAAATCAAAATCAAAATCAAAATCAAAATCAAAATCAAAATCAAAATCAAAATCAAAATCAAAATCAAAATCAAAATCAAAATCAAAATCAAAATCAAAATCAAAATCAAAATCAAAATCAAAATCAAAATCAAAAATAAAAGTAAAAGTAAAAGTAAAAGTAAAAGTAAAAGTAAAAGTAAAAGTAAAAGTAAAAGTAAAAGTAAAAGTAAAAGTAAAAGTAAAAGTAAAAGTAAAAGTAAAAGTAAAAGTAAAAGTAAAAGTAAAAGTAAAAGTAAAAGTAAAAGTAAAAGTAAAAGTAAAAGTAAAAGTAAAAGTAAAAGTAAAAGTAAAAGTAAAAGTAAAAGTAAAAGTAAAAGTAAAAGTAAAAGTAAAAGTAAAAGTAAAAGTAAAAGTAAAAGTAAAAGTAAAAGTAAAAGTAAAAGTAAAAGTAAAAGTAAAAGTAAAAGTAAAAGTAAAAGTAAAAGTAAAAGTAAAAGTAAAAGTAAAAGTAAAAGTAAAAGTAAAAGTAAAAGTAAAAGTAAAAGTAAAAGTAAAAGTAAAAGTAAAAGTAAAAGTAAAAGTAAAAGTAAAAGTAAAAGTAAAAGTAAAAGTAAAAGTAAAAGTAAAAGTAAAAGTAAAAGTAAAAGTAAAAGTAAAAGTAAAAGTAAAAGTAAAAGTAAAAGTAAAAGTAAAAGTAAAAGTAAAAGTAAAAGTAAAAGTAAAAGTAAAAGTAAAAGTAAAAGTAAAAGTAAAAGTAAAAGTAAAAGTAAAAGTAAAAGTAAAAGTAAAAGTAAAAGTAAAAGTAAAAGTAAAAGTAAAAGTAAAAGTAAAAGTAAAAGTAAAAGTAAAAGTAAAAGTAAAAGTAAAAGTAAAAGTAAAAGTAAAAGTAAAAGTAAAAGTAAAAGTAAAAGTAAAAGTAAAAGTAAAAGTAAAAGTAAAAGTAAAAGTAAAAGTAAAAGTAAAAGTAAAAGTAAAAGTAAAAGTAAAAGTAAAAGTAAAAGTAAAAGTAAAAGTAAAAGTAAAAGTAAAAGTAAAAGTAAAAGTAAAAGTAAAAGTAAAAGTAAAAGTAAAAGTAAAAGTAAAAGTAAAAGTAAAAGTAAAAGTAAAAGTAAAAGTTAAAGTAAAAGTAAAAGTAAAAGTAAAAGTAAAAGTAAAAGTAAAAGTAAAAGTAAAAGTAAAAGTAAAAGTAAAAGTAAAAGTAAAAGTAAAAGTAAAAGTAAAAGTAAAAGTAAAAGTAAAAGTAAAAGTAAAAGTAAAAGTAAAAGTAAAAGTAAAAGTAAAAGTAAAAGTAAAAGTAAAAGTAAAAGTAAAAGTAAAAGTAAAAGTAAAAGTAAAAGTAAAAGTAAAAGTAAAAGTAAAAGTAAAAGTAAAAGTAAAAGTAAAAGTAAAAGTAAAAGTAAAAGTAAAAGTAAAAGTAAAAGTAAAAGTAAAAGTAAAAGTAAAAGTAAAAGTAAAAGTAAAAGTAAAAGTAAAAGTAAAAGTAAAAGTAAAAGTAAAAGTAAAAGTAAAAGTAAAAGTAAAAGTAAAAGTAAAAGTAAAAATAAAAGTAAAAGTAAAACATCAAACCAATTGTTCGTTCTATTAAAAAAAAAAGTTGACTTTGTCGTGGTCACACCCGTAGGTTTTGACACGACAGTGTTTCATATTATTGTCCTTATTATTCTCACCATTTTTTCCTTTGCCCCCAAGCTTCTCTCCATCCTTATCCTTATTCTTACTAGTATATTTGTCCTAATAATTGTCCTTTTTTGCCAAAACTTTTGATTTAATCCATTTCCAAAATGCCTGATTTTATCGTTGTTCGAATCCATTTCCTAATCCTTGTCCACTTCTTTTCCCAATCTTAATCCCAAATCATGTCCTTAGTGTTTCCAAATCTTGTTTCTATTGAAAGATCTTTGATCTTTTATCTGTGTTCTTTACCTTTTCCCAATCTTGTCCTAAATACTGTCTTAGTTTTATCTAAATCGTTGTACTTAGCGTTGTTCTAATTCTGGCCATAGTCCTTTTCCCAATCCTTGTCTCAATTCTTATCCTTATACTTGTCTAATTCCATGCGCAATCATTTATTCAACTCTTTGCAAAAATCTTTGTCCTCCTTGTCTTTGTCCAACTCCTAATAGTATGCCTGTTCAAAATCTTTTTTCAAATCCTTCCCCTTATGCTTTTGCTAATCTTTGTATTTATTTTAATTTTAATTTTTGAAGCGAGCCTTTTTCTTAACAGCCTTTTTCTTAGAACTGATGTTGCTTTCAGTTTGCGTCATACAAGAAAATGTGAAATAAATGAAAAGAAATAAATATTTGTCTGCCGTGGGAATTGAACTCATCTTCCATCAATTGATGGTTCTATCCTCTAACAATCAAACCTGACGCATTATCGCTGATTCAATATTAAATATTAACTCAAGCTATGTTGAGCATATCACACAAATCTATCAAAAGGATTGTGTATTGGCTATTCTTCATAACATACAATATCGATTAAAAGGATTGTGTATTGGCTATCAATCATATCCTACAATATCTATTAAAAGGATTGTGTATCGTCTATCCGAACAACAAAAGTAGCAAAAACAAAACCATTAAATTATCAATATTGTGGTGTCCGTGGCGTAGTTGGTTAAAGTGCGTGGCCGCTATGTCAACGAACCTGGAGACCCGGGTTCGAACCCCAGCAGCGACAGAAAACTATTTGAATTAAAATAATTTTTCTGTACGGCCGCCACCTCTCTGCAGACAATGGCAAACTTCACAGAGTAATCAAAATGCCATGTAAAGCTTCTTGCGAATAAGAACATTCCGTTCATCGCCGTTCGGAGTCGGCGTTAAACCTGTAGGTCCATTTCTCGTTCAATTGTGTACAAACTTAATAATACGCACAACACAATTGATCATAAGAAGCTAGGTCAAAGTCCTTTCAAGGGCTGAAATGGTCAGTTATTTATTTTTTTTTTTTTTAAATTATCAAATTTATGAAACTGCGAAAAATCTTCGCTTCTTTTATGTGTCCAACGACGCATCTGTTTTTTTTTTTTTATTTTAATTTCCATTCTTGCATTTGCTATTACACTTGATGCATTTAGTTTACTTTAAGGAGTTCTCTGAAAGGCCTTAAGACCGAAAATATCAGCTTTAGTGAAGTACCATGATATTAACTGTAGCGCCAATATTCATGAAGTTATAATTCGATGCAACGGTTTTATATTGTTGTTCCATTTTTAATGCATTAAGCAGTTGCTTCCGAAGTATTGTACCAATTTCTTTATTTATTAATTTTCGTTATGAGGTCAAAGAACCACATTTCGCTTTCATCAAATAAAATTTTTCGTAGCACTTCTACTCGGAGAGTAATAATTCCAAGCAACAATAGTGCATTTTTGTTGCATAAGCTGCTACCTACGTGACCAGACGACGTCATAATTTATTGTTTTTTTTTTGCGTCGTTAGACCAGATATAAATCCATTATTTCTGTTTTATTACATTCACCGTGCCACATATACTCACCAAGTAATAATTCCATGCAACGCAATTCGATCTTTCGAAGCCGCTCTGTTCGCGGTCTCATGAAGAGAGTTTACAACCAACATTTACTGGCGTGTAATATTTTTTGTATTTTGTAGCACCTATAGCGCACTATAATTTCATGTAACAAATTTGAAATTTCGTTGCATTAGCAGCTCTCTCGGCATAACGATGACGACTGAATTTTTTTTTCTTGTTTTTGTCATGAAGAGAAAGTACTAACCTTTACTATCGCTTCATTACTTTTATCATTACACCTTTACTTATTGAGTAACAATTTCATGCATCGGCGATGCTTTTTGGAAAAATGCTTTCTCCAACTTCAATCAATCGCAACACAAAAGTGAATTCCTTCTACGCAGAAGGGAATTCGAGTTCCTGTCAAATTATTTACAAAAACAATTCCTTTTTAGCTAAGAAAGCAGCATTAAGTCTAATTCATGGTCTTTCTGGGTTTACATAAATTCTAAAAGAAAGTCAACTGGTATACCGAATACCATGGAATACCAGGGTAAGATCGCAAGCTGCTCAGAAGGTATTTGTGAATTGTTTGCTAGTTTGTTTGGTGCATTTTTTGACAGTTTTAAATCATCAAACAATAGATCCGATTTTTCAAACATACCCAATGCTGTTAGTATTGGATATATTCAACTATCGGAAAATGAGGTTTTATCAGCGATAAAAAATCTGGATTGTAATAAAGGCGCCGGATTTGATCTATTACCTCTATTATTCATAAAAAATTGTGGTTTTAGTCTTTATAAATGTCTTACCATAATATTCAATAAGTCTTTATCTTCAGGCATTTTTCTGGATGATTGGGAAACCTCATATATTTCCCCGAGGTCAGAGAGGAAGGAAACTCGAAAAACTAGGCATTCATTCTAACTTTAGGTCATTTAGGACATTTAGGTCATTTAGGACCTCTTCTATTCTTGTTGTTTATAAATGACATTACATGTATTTTTAAGTCATGTAACTTTTTATTGTATGCCGATGATTTAAAAATGTTCACTTCTGTTACAAATTCACATGACTGTACTATGTTTCAAGAAGATATAAATTCTTTAATAATATGGTGCAACCTGAACGATTTACATCTTAATTTTAACAAATGTAAGTGTAATACTCACTTGCGCACGTAAACACTCACCAATAGTTCACAACTACTATTATGATATCAATTGCTTTTTGCAAGAGAAAATGTCGTTAAAGACTTAGGTGTCCTTGTTGATTATTCGATTATTCGATATCGAAGGCAAATTTTCTCCTCGGTTTCCTTATCAGAAACTCGAAAGAGTTAATGATCCGCATACTTTAAAAACATTATTTATCTCTCTTGTGAGAACATCCTTAGAGTACGCCAACACTATCCTTTCTATAGCACAACTGTTAATAGAATTGAAAAAATTCAAAAGCGTTTCACTAAATTCGCACTTCAACGAAACTTTTCAGGGGAGAATATGCCTGCATACGAATCTCGATGCCAACTTTTGAACTTAAACAGCTTAACTCAGAGTAGAAGAGCTCAGAGTATTTTGTTTATAAAGGACATAATGGACAATAAAATTGATTCGCCTGAGCTACTTTCTTTAATAAATTTTTATGCACCGCGGAAATCCCTTCGAATAAGAAACTTATTTATTCCACAGTTCCATAGTTCAAACTATGGCCTGAATGAACCATTATCGCGATGTCTTACTCTGTTTAACTCTATTAATTAATTTCGATATAAATAGACGTGCATTTGTAAGAGAAATTTATAAAGTAGTTACTAATTCAAACTGTTAATATAAGAACATCTAGCATCTCAATATAAATGTTGAAATATCTGTATCTTTTTATTTAAATTAATTATTTTAGGTTAAGTTATAGTCTGTAATGGTGAAACCGGGTAGACGTATGAATAAATAAATAAATAAATAAATAAAAACTTTTTTGGACACATATGCGGTAAAACGTAATGTTGTAACTTCAAAGCAAATTTTACATTTTGATTGAAAATGTTTTTTAAAAGTACTCAAAAAAAAGGAGTCGATATTAGAATTATGCATGAACATTTTGGGACAAAAAACATACAATTTTCATTATGGCGTTAAAAAATAACAATTCAAGATCTTAAAAAGCGTTCTAAAACATTTTCTTGAAGAACTACTTTTCTCGAAGGTTTCGAAGATACAGTCCTTTCAATAAATGCCCAAATGACAATTTTGATTTTTTTTTTTTTTTTTATTTCTCTAAGTGTATTTCTTAAGACTTATATTTTTGACTTACATGAAGTGTTAAATTTGATATAGAATGGGTGATGTTCACTTTATTCTAAGCGCAAAGAGAAAAAAACGTTAATTGTCAGTTTGTCGCAAACGAACTTCATTTTTTGCAAACGTTTCCACAGTTGTCATAATAATAGCCAGTTTTCAGAATTGCGTCATTTAGTTGTAGGGAAATAATTTCGTTTGTCATAAGCGCGAGTGGTTTTTAAATTGCAGCAATGGAAAAATTTGCTTTTCCCAACTAAAAACTTCGTTTGTTTTTCCCTTCGTTGTATGAACACAACGATTATAGTTCAGAGTTACTTTTTGGACTAATTGATACTTATAAGCAAATTGGCAGTTTCCTTAACACGGGGACGTGAATAGCAACAGAGATGCAATGAGTGCAATCCATAAAAAGACGGACGGACACAGGGAGAAAGATAATTAATATAATAACTAAGATATATTTTTAAGTTGGTGATAACTGAATATTCGTTTGCGGCAAATACAACTCACAAACGAAGTGTAGTTGGTGAATTTTTCAGTTGCGGTAAGCAAAAAATTATTTTGCGTGTGTTCATAATCATTTCTGATACATTTTTCAAGAATTCTGCATCATCAAATGTACGATGACATCAAATGTACGATATTCATATTTCTTAAACCATGTTTTTCACCATTTCAAGGCTTCTGATAATTTTGCTAAATTTATCCTAATAGATCTGATCAGATAATAGAAATGTGCTGGAAATGCTACATTTTTTTTTTTAATTTTTGGTTCACTTAGATAAATTTTATTTCTCTGTTATTTTTAGTTTGGACTCCAATTACAAAAATAAAAACGAGTTGAATCCTGTTTGAAGTTGCATGTCTACAGAGAAAAAGAATTATCCTTGTCTTAGGAAAACTTTAACAAATCATGAGTAAACTTAATGAGATATAGATTAAAAAAAAATGCTGACATTCACCTGAGTTGACCTTTTAAGATTTGACATTCCCACACGAATGTGCACATAGAGTGAACAATAAAACCAACAACAATATTTAACTTTCGCCAAAAACTCATGTACTTTGCCCTTCTGTTAATCATACACTTTTCAACTTCTGACTCCTACCATAACGACCTCTTTTGCTCTCAAAGCTATAAAAACAATGCTTGTTCTTAACCAAGCATACAAATATATAAATTGATTTATGGCTTTACAAAACAATCAGAAAATTAATTGATGGTCCAATATAAACAGACACGCACACATAAACAAAGCCGAAGCAGCTCGAAATACAAGCCAAACAAATAAAAAAATAAAAAAACCAAGAAAAAATAAAAAAGAAAAAACCTCAACAGACGTTTTTTCACTGATTTGGCACAAAAAGGACTTGCTTACATACATTCATATTTATGGCTATAAGGACTGCATGAGATTTGGCAGTGTAAGTAGCAGGAAACAAGATTTATGAGTCTCTTGTGTGAGTACCTATGTCCTTATTTTGTCTGTGTGTTTTGTGTATTGTATATCCTTATAATGATAAAAACAAAAAACTTTAAAATTTTCTTTTTATTTTTTTGCTTCACCTTTTATGGTAAGAACCTGAACCAGAGAAATCTTCAAGGGACTGAATGATCGCCATTTGATGAAGGTTACTGTGCCTCGCATGTGGATTAGATAAATATGGATTTAAGTTACAATTTTAGCTTAATACTCGTATGACATGGGGAAAAAATAAGGTGGCGAAAAAAGAATAATGGCTAATAGTTAATAATAGTTAATAACAATCGCAGCGACTTAATTACATGCAAGCATTTAACGATTCGCAACATAAGTGTCATATCTTAGAGGAAGCTCATGTATGATATTCTTAGGCTGTTAAAAAAGCCGAACCTTAATTATTAACCTCCTTTTTAGTAGTTTATGGCTAATAGATCGCAATATTTATGGTTTTTTAAGCCAGTTTAAACTTATTTTATATTCACATCTCATCAACAAAGAACTGTCTTATTCACTTCTATAGCTTAGCACACATTAACGGGTTTTTTTTATTGCATATCCTTGCTTACATTTATCCCTCTTTCACTATCTCTCTCTCTCTCTCTCTCTTCTTCTGTGTAAGTTCTTTGAGCGTATTTTTAATCGTTGCACTAACACCTCTTTATTGCAGCTTTTAAGCTTATGCACTTGCACTGTGTATCGCATTTTTATGTTTGCTCCGTTAATGCAGCTTTTATCCGACATTGCTTTGTCGCCATTTAAGTACTCTTCAGTGTCGTGTCGTCCTCAGCTTGGAACTGCAAATTAATTTCAGTTCTATTTATTTTTTTTTATTTTTTATCCATTACATGGTAATTAATTGCAGCAAATAATTATTTCACCTTCTTCAGAGCCAAAGAAAAAGTTTATTGCAGCTTTTCGGCGTAAGAAAAAATAGTTATTAATTCTGATCAAAAAATACCCGGAATTTTCCAGGCAAACAAACTGCGCTTGTCAAAGTTTTCACATTCCTTCCATTCCGGAAGCTCCCGCCTTCGCCCGAAATGACTACTTGTGACTTTTTGCTATTTCCACGGCTCTAGTTACGACTTCGCGGAGAGCGTTTTGAGACGATTGAGGCGATAGAGAAGAATTCGCAGAAGGAGCTGAAGGATATTTTCTAATCAGAAGGTATGATTATATGAAATTCCATTAAATAAGAATAACTGATGATCTGTGCATGTGATTCTTATCTTATTCTGTGCCATTAACAATTTGCTCATAAGTAACAATTTGTCCAAAAAGTAACTCTGAACTATAAGCGTTGTGTTTATACAACGAAGGGAAAGACAAACAAAGTTTTCAATTGGGAAAAACAATTTTTAACTCCTGCAATTTAAAAACCACTCGCGTTTATGATAAACGAAATTATTTACCTGCAACTAAACGAAGCGTTTCTCGCAACTGACTCTTTTTATGACAAACGTTACAAATAACGATTTGAAGCACGATAAACGAAGTTCGTTTGCGACAAACTGGCGATAAACGTTTTTTTTTGCGTGTTGTAACAAATCCACGCAAAAATCTTTCAAATCATAGTTAAAAAAGATACAGTAGTTTCGACTATGTCGTAACACAAGACGTAGAATTATTCAATTCGCTTTTGATGACATCTTTTTTAAAAATATTTTTTCCATACACCTGAGGATATGACCTTTAAGAGAGTGCCGGAGAGGGTTAATATGTATCACCAACCCCCATTACTTTTGCAAAAGGAACATTTTTGCCTTTGACACCTATTCCCTCCGACCACTCCTTAGGGGCGCTCCCATACAAATTTTATGCTTTTGTCGATAAAACCGGAAACTGTCCATAAATAGGTAGAAAACTTAAACAAGCAAACAAAATTTGTTCAATGCTATCAAGTTCAACAACCCATGTGTCAAAATTTCACTGTCGATAATATGCCCGGATATTTAATTGGCTGCGTTTGACATTTCAATAACAGATTCTGTTAAAAATGCATGCCCCTCAAAATTACTCAGTATTACTGGGCTACGCGAGTCTGTTAAAAACAACATGCCCCCAAAAGTATGCTTTTTTTAATTATAAGATTTATGTCTTCACGCTAGATGGCGCTGTCTTCGCCGTCGAAAAAACCGGAAGCCGTCGATAATAGGTAGCAAGTTTAAGCAAACAAAAACATCAAATGTTGGCTTTATATTTCATGTAATTGTGTAAAATTGATATAAGTTAGACAGTTCTAACATGAATTTTTGTCGCATTGAGGATCAAGCAGACCAACAAGTGCTAAGATCAACATTGTACGATTAGTACTTTAGGCCCACCAAAGGCTCAAAAAGTAATGTAAATACCGACACCTGATCACTATCAAACACCCTACTTACCTCCGAGAACGACGTATTCTACGTCAAAATAGCTAAACAATCTATGTTTCAGTATCACGAATTCGTATCGTCCAAAATGGAAACTACAGAGTCAGTTGTTATCTTTGTAACCTCAACGCAATTCACTTTCGGATTGTCTAAAACGATATCATGGATTCTGTTCTGTTCTGTTCTGTTCTGTTCTGTTCTGTTCTGTTCTGTTCTGTTCTGTTCTGTTCTGTTCTGTTCTGTTTCTTTAGTTTTTTTTTTTTTTTAGGTTTGAACCAAGGATTTCTGGTGGAATACCTATTCAGTCAAATCTGCCTTGGTTCGAAATGGATTGATAGATTAGTGGGAAGGAAAGGGCAATCAAGTGGTCTTGGTCTTGGTCTTGGTCTTGGTCTTGGTCTTGGTCTTGGTCTTGGTCTTGGTCTTGGTTTTGGTCTTGGGCTTAGCCTTAGTCTTATTCTGAGTCTTAGTCTTAGTCTTAGTCTTAGTCTTAGTCTTAGTCTTAGTCTTAGTCTTAGTCTTAGTGTTAGTCTTAGTCTTAGTTCTAGCCTTATCTTAGTCTTAGTCTCACTCTTAGTCTCACTCTTAGTCTTAGTCTTATTCTTAGTTCTAGCCTTATCTTAGTCTTAGTCTTAGTGTTAGTCTTAGTCTCACTCTTAGTCTTAGTCTTAGTCTTAGTTCTAGCCTTATCTTAGTCTTAGTCTTAGTCTTAGTTTTAATCTTAGTCTTAGTCTTAGTGTTAGTCTTAGTGTTAGTCTTAGTCTTAGTCTTAGTCTTAGTCTTAGTCTTAGTCTTAGTCTTAGTCTTAGTCTTAGTCTTAGTCTTAGTCTTAGTCTTAGTCTTAGTCTTAGTCTTAGTCTTAGTCTTAGTCTTAGTCTTAGATTTAGTCTTAGTCTAAGTCTTAGTCTGAGTCTTAGTCTTAGTCTTAGTCTTAGTCTTAGTATTAGTCTTAATCTTAGTCTTAGTCTTAGTGTTAGTCTTAGTGTTAGTCTTAGTGTTAGTCTTAGTCTTAGTCTTAGTCTTAGTCTTACTTAGTGTTAGTCTTAGTCTTATTCTTAGTCTTAGTCTTAGTCTTAGTCTTAGTGTTAGTCTTAGTCTTAGTCTTAGTCTTAGTCTTAGTTCTTGTCTTAGTCTTAGTCTTAGTCTTAATCTTAGTCTTTGTCTTAGTCTTAGTCTTAGTCTTAGTCTTAATCTTAGTCTTAGTCTTAGTGTTAGTCTTAGTGTTAGTCTTAGTGTTAGTCTTAGTGTTAGTCTTAGTGTTAGTCTTAGTCTTAGTCTTAGTCTTAGTCTTAGTGATAGTCTTAGTCTTAGTCTTAGTCTTAGTCTTAGTTCTAGTCTTAGTCTTAGTCTTAGTCTTAATCTTAGTCTTTGTCTTAGTCTTAGTCTTAGTCTTAGTCTTAGTCTTAGTCTGAGATTTAGATTTAGACTTAGTCTAAGTCTTAGTCTGAGTCTTAGTCTTAGTCTTAGTCTTAGTCTTAGTATTAGTCTTAGTCTTAGTCTTAGTCTTAGTCTTAGTCTTAGTCTTAGTCTTAGTCTTAGTGTTAGTCTTAGTCTTAGTGTTAGTCTTAGTCTTAGTGTTAGTCTTAGTCTTAGTCTTAGTCTTTGTCTTAGTCTTAGTCTTAGTCTTAGTCTAAGTCTTAGTCTTAGTCTTAGTCTTAGTCTTAGTCTTAGTCTTAGTCTTAGTCTTAGTCTTAGTCTTAGTCTTAGTCTTAGTCTTAGTCTTAGTCTTAGTCTTAGTCTTAGTCTAAGTCTTAGTCTTAGTCTTAGTCTTAGTCTTAGTCTTAGTCTTAGTCTTAGTCTTAGTCTTAGTCTTAGTCTTAGTCTTAGTCTTAGTCTTAGTCTTAGTCTTAGTCTTAGTCTTAGTCTTAGTCTTAGGCTTAGTCTTTGCCTTGGTTTTAGTTCTAGTCATTGTTATATTATTTGTCTAAGTTTTATGTTAATTCTTTATCTTCGTCTTAGTTTTGGGATGTTTTTTTTCACATTCTACTTATTTTCTTATTCTTATTTTGTTTTCCTATTTATTCTTTAGATATCCACATACGTGAACTAAGAATTAAGACATAAGATACGTGAAAGTCATGAAAAAAGTGTGAATAAGAACTCCTACTATTCTAACGTCACGTGTTATTCATGTTAAACATTCATTTCGTGGAGTTTGAACTTTCGTGTTAAAGTGTAGTTGCAAAATAAATTCAAAAGCAGAAGCTAGCTTGAAAATCAATATTGATTCTTAAATGTCTCTGTCATTATCTCTGTTGTATCATTTCAGTTCTTTCTCTTTTGTTTTCATTGTGTTTTTTTTGGTATTGAAGTAATAGATTTTGTTCAGTTTCGTATGTTATTGTCTTGCTTGTACTTCGTAAGTAGTGTATACCTACTCCAGTAGCTGCTTACAGTGTAAGGTAGTTGTCATCTGTGTTTGACTGGTCATGAGCAAACAATTGCAATAAAGAATCGTTTATAGACGTTAGAAGACTCGCAGCTACAAGTGTCTTTGAAACTGAGACAAGTGCTTTGGATTTACCTCAGTCAATTCAATTTCCTGAACGATCCTAGCCACACGTACTTACACCTACACTCTACTACCAACTTCAACTTTTGAGACGTAAGTATTGATAAATTTTTCATTTCAGTTAATTATAAATAATGAAAGAAATAAAGAAAAGTTAAACCAAAAGACAATTGCCTTCCGGGATTCGTATGCGTTACCACTAGACTGTCTAGTCAGCCACTTATTGAAATGAAAGAGGATCATTTTCCACAATTTCGTGCGGTATACATTAAGCTTTAAAGACTCCTCTCAATGTAAATCTTCTACCTTTTCAATAGCTTCACACAATATCTCAGGTAGTTTAAATCAAGTGCTGAAAATATTTGCTGCAAGGGTTAAAGTTGAAAAATGAAAATATGAGCGCTGAAAATAGCCTAAAAAAAAACACCTCAATAAAAAAGATTTATTCCATGAAAACAAAAAGCAAAACAAAAGATTTGGTCAACGAAGAACAAACAATGATAACAATAATAACAAGGAAGAAAAAATTATGCATAAATAATAAAAAAAAAATCGCTAACAAGAACAACAAAGTATCTACGGAAGTGGCCAAAAACCAACACTTAAATCAACACTAGAGATGGCACAAAGTGTGCGATAAACAAATCTCCTTGCTTGTCCTTTTTTTCACAGCAATTTCTTTTGAAGCATTGTCCTTTACTGGAGAGAAGTGAGTAAGAAAACGGAAAAACAAAATCCGCTTAAAATAGAATTGATTTCGAAAGTAGAGATGGGTCGAAAACAAACATTAGGTCGGTTAATATAATCAATATCAGTTAATATTAATATTATTATTAAAAAAGCATTAATTTCCTAAAGTTTAATTTTTTTTTTAATAAAAGCAAACATTGTGGTTCTATAAAAATTGCAACTTATATATTTAAAATTTTCTTTTGAACTATATTTTAGGAGAATCATATCGCTGCCTTACATTTATACAACTTTTAAACTTTTAATAAATTTTTAAAATATCGATATTATTCTGCTATCGAACACCTGCCCTGCCACATCACTAATTAGCGTTTACACTGGCGCCATAGATACGAGTACAACTATGGTCTCGGTGGTCAGGTGTTATGCTTGTATGCAAACATCGTTTGAGTGTGTATCTGCTAGTGTGGTGCTTATTTTTCTCTAGTGTTTGTTAGAGTTGCCATATTTTCAATACATATGTAGATGCAAGAGACAGTTGAAGATTTAAAGCCACTTTTGCGTGGTCAACAGATTTATGTGCTCGAGCAGATAAGCCAAAAGTTTTTCTACGCAGTCTCAAATGTGCAAAAAAGTGGTCAAGGTATATTGCCACGTGGGCGTATGTGTGTTTGTGTGTGTGTGTGTGTGTGTGTGTGTCTCTATTTGTAGTTGAAGGTAGCAGCACCATTGTTGCAAACAAGCAGCGTAAAATAAATTTGTTCTGTGCACCACTTGAAGCCATGCAAAGTTTAACAAAGGGTTAGAAAAACTTTTGAAAAATATTTAAATTTTCCTATAAAATTTTATAATTTACGCTAATTAGTATAAATATAATTAATATAATATAAATGGAAAACTCTTTACTTTTGGCATTAAAGATATATTAAATTATAAAAATTGCTAGATTCTACAGAGACGAACAATTTTCTGTGTATATTTGATGGCCACCAAACGTAGACACAAAGCAAATTCCATATAAACGACACGCATAAAGTGAAGAAAAAGAAAGCGTCTATTTTGACGCCAAAATAGACTCTTTTTCTTCGTCCAATTTATCGCTCACATTGTGCTCTCTTTTGAGTGAGATAACTGGTGGCGAATTCATTAGGAAAGTAAAAGTAATGCCAATTATTTTATGAAAAAACGCAATTAACATTTCAAATTTGATTGGAATAAAATGCGCTGTGAAGTTAAATTCTTCTGTAATATTTATTGCTACCAATCTAGAAGCAGATATAACAAGATAGGAAACTACGATTCTATTGTCAATTTGGTTGATTTTGCTCCAAAATGGTGCTTGTTCTTCTAATTTTTTTATGCACTCACGTATTAAGTATGTGAGTTCACCTCAAGATTGTCAACTGTTGTTGTATCGACTAACAGCTGTTATGAGTTAGCAATAATATTGCTTTATTTTCAAAGCTAAAATAAATAGGCATTGAACATGGACATAAAATTAATATAAAAGAGGCGGAAACTTAATTTATGCATGCAAAATCTCTAAACATGTTATCAGTTCTTAATATTTTCAATGAAAATGTCTTCAAAATAAAAAATCAACGTTGATCTTTATCTTGTACACAAACCTTCAATGCATGTTGAGTTTCTTCAAGAATTATACAACAACCAGCGTAAGTTTGAACCAGCACCTGACTTTATTGGTGTCCGTGGCGTAGTTGGTTAAAGTGCGTGGCCTCTATGTCAACGAACCTGGAGATCCGGGTTCAAATCTCAGCAGCGTTTTGCGGTGAAGGGCATTGTGGCAAACTGAATCACCTGACAGAGAAAAAGGCAAATAGATTTAGTTAAATGACGATATAAACTAGTGTCGGATCGATTAATTTAAAAAGTTCGCATCGAAAATTCATTTCTGGAACTTCCAAATACTATAAGAATGCCAGCAATACGAGTTGAATACCATGATTCTCAGACGCTTTTCCCTGACCCTTTGACCCTTTTCTCAGACGAATAACTTCGCAGATAGTTATACTTCAAAAATATGCAAGAAAAAAAAATCGATTAAGTTCAGAGTTACAAGTGTAAGTTACCCCTTAATTTGTTTATGTTTTGATGGTGGTATGTTTATCTAAGCTCAGTGAAATATTAGTGGTGAAAACCCAAAACAGCTGAATAACTCAAACTAACAACTAATTTTAATTTCATTGATTGTCAGTGGCGGATACGGTCTGAGAGGGCTTTTGCCCCCTCACCCATTGGAGAATTTTTCTGATCCGAAAAAATGAAAATAAGTCCAAAAAGAAAAGCTCCCTTGGGATACAAAACTGTAGTTTTAGCTGTCTTTCAGACTCAAACTGATCAAATATTTTTTACAAAATAAATAAATTTTAATGCTAATGAATGAGCAAAGAAGCAAAAAAAATTCTTTTAAGGACCGATTGAAGTTTTATAAGGGGGCAAAAATTAACCACGATGCCGAAAAAAAAGGTAATGTTTGTGCATTTTTTCAAGGAAACCTAAGAGATATTTTAAAAATTAGGAATTTTATACCTTAAAATATACACATTCAAGAGTATGTTTAGTTTTATAAAAAAAATTTAATATTATGGTAGATACAGCATTTTTTGTAGAACGCTCTGAAAATGCGTTGACCAAGATTGTTCCTCCTTAATTCATCTGAAACAAAAAAATTAATAACATTATTAAACTAGATACTTAAAACTTGTACTTGTCATAGCTGATTTCGAAAATATTGATTTTTCACAAAATGGCGGACTTCCGAACGTAAAATAACGATTTTCAACCAAAATTATTTTGCCTAAAAAAAAATTAACGAAGCTACGAAAAAAAAATCCAACAAGTACGAGATTATTATAAATTAAATCGGTTCACTAAATCAAAACGATCGGTTCACTGAGTTTCGAGAAATCTTGGTCACCGTCTTTGAAAACATGGTTTCGAGAAAAACGCGTTTGAAAAGGCGGTTCACTGACTAAGCTATAATTTTGTTATTTTTTGAGATATCGGCTTGAAATTTTCACCACATATTCTTGAGACTTAAGGCTTTAAGAAAATATAAAAAAGTTTTTTTTTTAAAAAAAAAAAATTCTGGGTATATTTACCCCCTTAAGCGAAAAAATACACCGTATTAAAAGTTTTATTTTTAAAAAATTCGAATTTTGCTAGAAATTTTCAGATTATCTTCCCAATACTATTTATGTTATTTCATATAACAAAAAAAAAAAACAAAATTTTCAAAAACCAAAATTTTATAGGTA
>OX030948.1:175359886-175563778 GCA_943735915.1 Pherbina coryleti
TCCTTATCCTTATCCTTATCCTTATCCTTATCCTTATCCTTATCCTTATCCTTATCCTTATCCTTATCCTTATCCTTATCCTTATCCTTATCCTTATCCTTATCCTTATCCTTATCCTCATCGTTATCCCTATCCTTATCCTTATCCTTATCCTTATCCTTATCCTTATCCTTATCCTTATCCTTATCCTTATCCTTATCCTTATCCTTATCGTTATCGTTATCCTTATCCTTATCCTTATCCTTATCCTTATCCTTATCCTTATCCTTATCCTTATCCTTATTCTTATCCTTATCCTTATCCTTATCCTTATCCTTATCCTTATCCTTATCCTTATCCTTATCCTTATCCTTATCCTTATCCTCATCCTTATCCCTATCCTTATCCTTATCCTTATCCTTATCCTTATCCTTATCCTTATCCTTATCCTTATCCTTATCCTTATCCTTATCCTTATCCTTATCCTTATCCTTATCCTTATCCTTATCCTTATCCTTATCCTTATCCTTATCCTTATCCTTATCCTTATCCTTATCCTTATCCTTATCCTTATCCTTATCCTTATCCTTATCCTTATCCTTATCCTTATCCTTATCCTTATCCTTATCGTTATCCTTATCCTTATCCTTATCCTTATCCTTATCCTTATCCTTATCCTTATCCTTATCCTTATCCTTATCCTTATCCTTATCCTTATCCTTATCCTTATCCTTATCCTTATCCTTATCCTTATCCTTATCCTTATCCTTATCCTTATCCTTATCCTTATCCTTATCCTTATCCTTATCCTTATCCTTATCCTTATCCTTATCCTTATCCTTATCCTTATCGTTATCCTTATCCTTATCCTTATCCTTATCCTTATCCTTATCCTTATCCTTATCCTTATCCTTATCCTTATCCTTATCCTTATCCATATCATTATCCTTATCCTTATCCTTATCCTTATCCTTATCCTTATCCTTATCCTTATCCTTATCCTTATCCTTATCCTTATCCTTATCCTTATCCTTATCCTTATCCTTATCCTTATCCTTATCCTTATCCTTATCCTTATCCTTATCCTTATCCTTATCCTTATCCTTATCCTTATCCTTATCGTTATCGTTATCGTTATCCTTATCGTTATCGTTATCCTTATCCTTATCCTTATCCTTATCCTTATCCTTATCCTTATCCTTATCCTTATCCTTATCCTTATCCTTATCCTTATCCTTATCCTTATCCTTATCCTTATCCTTATCCTTATCCTTATCCTTATCCTTATCCTTATCCTTATCCTTATCCTTATCCTTATCCTTATCCTTATCCTTATCCTTATCGTTATCCTTATCCTTATCCTTATCCTTATCCTTATCCTTATCCTTATCCTTATCCTTATCCTTATCCTTATCCTTATCCTTATCCTTATCCTTATCCTTATCCTTATCCTTATCCTTATCCTTATCCTTATCCTTATCCTTATCCTTATCCTTATCGTTATCCTTATCCTTATCCTTATCCTTATCCTTATCCTTATCCTTATCCTTATCCTTATCCTTATCCTTATCCTTATCCTTATCCTTATCCTTATCCTTATCGTTATCCTTATCCTTATCCTTATCCTTATCCTTATCCTTATCCTTATCCTTATCCTTATCCTTATCCTTATCCTTATCCTTATCCTTATCCTTATCCTTATCCTTATCCATATCATTATCCTTATCCTTATCCTTATCCTTATCCTTATCCTTATCCTTATCCTTATCCTTATCCTTATCCTTATCCTTATCCTTATCCTTATCCTTATCCTTATCCTTATCCTTATCCTTATCCTTATCCTTATCCTTATCCTTATCCTTATCCTTATCCTTATCCTTATCCTTATCCTTATCCTTATCCTTATCCTTATCCTTATCCTTATCCTTATCCTTATCCTTATCCTTATCCTTATCCTTATCCTTATCCTTATCCTTATCCTTATCCTTATCCTTATCCTTATCCTTATCCTTATCCTTATCCTTATCCTTATCCTTATCCTTATCCTTATCCTTATCCTTATCCTTATCCTTATCCTTATCCTTATCCTTATCCTTATCCTTATCCTTATCCTTATCCTTATCCTTATCCTTATCCTTATCCTTATCCTTATCCTTATCCTTATCCTTATCCTTATCCTTATCCTTATCCTTATCCTTATCCTTATCCTTATCCTTATCCTTATCCTTATCCTTATCCTTATCCTTATCCTTATCCTTATCCTTATCCTTATCCTTATCCTTATCCTTATCCTTATCCTTATCCTAACGCATAACGTACGCAAAAATATAGTAAACACAGGGAGAGTTAAACGAGGACGAAATATTTCCAAATAGTTATTTTATAAACTTAAGATGAATTTTTTGGCCACAAATATTTACCTGGATGAACGATGAGATACTTTATGTGTGCAAAGTTTTATGTATATTCTCACAATATAGTTACCGGCTATAGTCACTTTTTAAATTACACAGTGAAACAATTTGCAGGGCATTGTTTAGTAGGCTAAAAGACGAACAGAACTTCAACTAAAATTGACAAAATGATCATGCCATTTTATACCCAGGTCATGTCTTTATACCCAGGATTAAAATTTTTTATATTGTTTTTCAAACAGTTCATTTTTAATGCATATGAAATTACAGCAACAAAAGTCTAAAGAAACTATTTTAGTAAGGTAGACTGGGTTCGGTTGAAACGGGGGACGGTTGAAATAAGGCACGGTTGAAAAAGGGACGGTTAAAACAGAGCTAATATCTCAACTGTGCGTGATGTGGTGAGGGGTACAAGGGACAAACAAATCGGGTGACAAGTCGTTACATGAAATTTCGTGTTGGGTACGGTTGAAACGGGGGACAGTTGAAACAAAGGAACGGTTGAAACGGGGACGGTTGAAACAAAGCTAATATCTCAACTGTGCGTGATTAGGTACAAGGGGGTACAAGGGGAAAACAAATACGGTGACAAGTCGATACACGAATTTTCGTGTTGCGTCGCTCTTCGCTCGCTGTGCTTGTGTATAGGAAGCCCCATTGTGTTTTTTGACGGAAAAGTAAGCATTTTTTGTTCGTACATTTTTTTTATAGTTTTATTAAAGTTAGAGTATTGAGAGTTTTGTATCGTTTTTATTGGAGATCGTAGAATATGGGTGTATGATAAGTTTTTAATCAAATTTATTCTCATACTAACTGTAAACCGCTTTGTAGCTAAAAGGGTGGTTGGGGACAGTTGAAACAATGTTAGCTGAAGTGCTAAAATTTAGTTTATAATTAATGCTGTCTAATTTTGAGAAATATAAAAGCAAGTTAAAAACAAGCACTATAAAAAAAAATAAACGTCACCAACATCTAATTATTATATAATTTAAGTTATACTTAATATAAACCTTTGAAGGCTGATTAAAAACACTCGTAATGTTAGATTATAAGTGTCGTGAAAGACTTGAATATTAATAAAAAATATTTGTGATGTTCAACTGTGCCATTACGAGTCGTAAAATGTTATCAAACAATGACTAAAATGTGTTCAGTTATTTTATTTTGTATTCTTAGTCTATATTTCAATTGACCCCAATCACTGTTTCAACCGACCCTAGCATGGGGACGATTGAAGCAAATGACGTTTTCATTGTATTTTACACATAAAATATCATATTATCAGTGTGGCTTCAGCTGGAAAATGCACCACACACCAGATATTTATGCTCCGACAAACCTTGGAGGAGACCCTAGAGAAAAAAATCGACACACACCATCTTTTTGTCGATTACAAAGCCTCATTCGACAGTCCAATAAGGAATAATATATATTCCGCCATGTCTGAATTTAATATTCCTGCAAAGCTAATCCGTCTTTGCAGAATGACACTGAGCAACACCAGCAGCAATGTTAAAATCGGGAAGGATCTCACTCCTCCATTCGATACCAAACTAGGTTTCAGACTAGGTGATTTCTTATCGTGCGACTTTTTCAACCTAATGATGAAAAAGATTATCCGAGCTGTTGCAAAATCATTTAAATTTGTTGGTTTTGTTTTGTAAACTTCTTGTTTGCAATAACCCTACAAGAAAAAGTCAGGCGCAGTAAGATCAGGGGCCTTACTCTGTATTGCGATGCGAAAAAAAAAATCACAAAAAAGCGTAATCGGTACTCCGTAATGCGATAACCACGAGTGAGTGCTATTTGAATACGCATCACGTTTCATTTTCATATCACAATACGGAGTATGGCCCCAGGAGAACTTTGGGGGCCAACGGAATGTGGAGTTTCTGGAAATCAGCTTATTAGGGAATTTTCGCTGCAATTCTGTCATAACAGGCCTGGCTATGTGGCAAGTTGCACCATTTTGTTGAAACCATACAGAGTTGAATGGGATTCTCTTTTGCCGTAGTTCTAGAAAGAAAAACTCTTTTAGCATCTTTAGGTAACAGTCTCCATTGAGCGTAACAGTAAGACCGTTCGAAGAAGTAAGGGCCGACAATGAACCTTGATAAAACTGCAGACTACACTGTGACGCGAAGTGGATCAGTTGGGTCTCATGCAGTACCTGTGGGTTAGAAGCATTTTATATTCGACAATTTTGTTTATTAACATTGCCGTTTAAATGGAAATGGGCCAAGTCAGACATAAAAATGCAGTTCAACATTTTTTCGTCCTCTTCCGCCATTTGAATGATCCACTCGCAAAATTCCAAGTGAATCGGCAAGTCTGCTGCATTCAGTTTGCTTGTAAGTTGTATCTTATTTGGGAATAAGTTCAAATCTTTATACATAATTGTCTGCAGAGACTGTCTGCTGATACCCATTTGAACAGATAAGCTCCTTGTTGAAACACTAGGATTCGCTTGTAAGGCAGCACCAACAGCAGCGATAGTTTCCCGCGTCCGAACTGAGGGTTCTCGATTAAAAGGATACCTTGCGATTGTCCCACGTTTGGCAAAATTATTCACGAGCCTCATAATGGTCCATCTGCTAGGAGGAGTGCCACCAAACGTTCGCCCATATTATCTTTGGACGGAAATTACGGACACCAATGCATGAAAGTGGCGCACAATCCAAATTCTGGTCTCATTGTCCCAATTTTCCATGTTTGTTAAAATTAAAGATCACTCTACAGATTAATTACACGGAAAAAAAAGTAATTACTGTTTTTTTTTTTTTAATCACGTTTCATCCCTTTTTTATGCTTCTGGCGTATGCTAATGATATCGATATCATTGGCATCAATACGCGCGAAGTCAGTGCAGCATTCTTCAGATTATCGAGAGAGTCAAGTCGAATGGGTCTTGCAGGGAACGCAGATAAAACGAAATACCTAGTGTCAACAAACAAACAGTCCCAGCGTCTTGGAAACCAAGTCACTGTTGACAACATCTCCTTCGAGTTTGTTAAGGACTTCGTCTACCTGTGATCCAGCATAAACTCTTGCAACGATGTCAGTATTGAGATAAATCGAAGGATAACTCTTGCCAACAGGTGTTACTTTAGGCTGAGTAGGCAATTGAGAAGCAGAGCCCTCTCTCGACGAATAAAACTCACGCTCTATAAGTCACTAATCATGCCCGTCCTATTATATGCAGCACAAACCAGGATGTTGAGCAGTTCTGATGAAAAGACTTTGGGAGCCTTCGAGAGAAAGATCCTTCGTAAGATTTTCGGTCCAATCTGCGTCAATGGCAAGCACCGAATTCGATGGAACCACGAACTGTATGAGATGTACGCTGACATCGAAATAGTTAAGCGCATTGAAATCGAGAGGCTCCACTGCACATTAGGTCAAATGAGGGTTTTTTCTGTGCGAAAGTGATAAGAATCAAAGTGCCATTTTACTTTTGTTGTTGTTGTTTTTTAATTGGCAATACTCCAAAACAAAGACGCGTGATTTTTGTTTGTGCTAAATATAGAGTACCGTTACACAGGTGTGCGTCAAAGTCAATCGATGCAAGTCTTTCAACAAATGTGATTGCAAGTTCAGTAGTGGTTGGTCATCTTTAAGAGTATGTTTATCAAATTGTGTTGATAATAATTCATTAGTTGAAAATGGAAAATAAAGCTACAAGTAAGAATATATGTATTTTATTAACAATGGCTTTTATGTATGTCGCTATACTTGATAATAATTCATTAGTCTACATAACCTTAAAACTGTAGAATTTATCTAAAACTTTGACTTCTTTAAGCCTTTAAAAATTTTGACCCCATTTGACCCCTTTCAAATTAATAATATAAATAAAGTAATAAATAATGAGTTATTTGCATTTTGTTTAAACTGCTATTCTTTGCGTTTAACGAGTATTATCTATTTTTGTTTAGGAAACCTCTGCATAAAAAAAGCTGATTTGTTTGATATATGGCGAAAAGAATGCACAACAAAAGGAAAGTTTGATGCTGTTTTAAAATATGTAGTTGGCAAAATTGAAGTTAATATACTTTCGGATGAAATTGAGAAACATATATCGCAAATATTACATTTTTTTGCGTAAAATTGGCAACAAAGTGGGAAAAATCTCACAGAAACATAAATACCTTTAAAAAACAAAATGAAGCGTGGCTTAATACTGAAACAAATTTTGTGTTATATGACATTTCTAAACAAGCACCACCTACCACTGTTGGACGTCCACGTCTGCCATTCAGCGCCAAATCAGATTTCGGAAAAAGAAAAGAAGCCGCAGACCTATCAGCTGAAAAAGCTGATACTAATCTTCTAGTTCGTGCAGCAGCAACATCGGCTCGTAAACAAGGTAATACTGATCTGGCTGCAGTCCTGAAAGAAAGCATGGAAAGTCCAACAAGGCCATCAAAATGCGGGAATTCGTTAACGAGGATCCCAAAAAGCCAATTCCTTATTCAGCGGATGAGGCTTTAGCTTTCCTTCTTGAGCATAATTTTTCAAAAGAGCAGTATAATGCAATACGCGATGGAAGCAAAAAAAGGAACAGCGACATATATCCTCATTATAGCAAAATTACAGCCGCAAAATTAAAATGTCGACCTGAGGGTATAGAAGCAAGTGAGACCCTAGCCAAAGTTCCGTTGCGAAATATTTTACAACATACGGCTGAAAAAATTGTTGATATGCAAAGAGAAGTGTTTCAAGCTGTAATGGAAGCGGAAAAGACAAATTTTGTAAGCTCTGAATTGATATTAAGCTACGGATTTGATAGTAGCACTGGTCAAGCTCAATTTAAGCAAACATTTAATGAGCCAGGTTCGTCAAATAGCAGCGATAGCTCTCTATTGGCTACAACAGTCATTCCCTTAAGGTTACTGCTCTCATCGGGTAAACCAATTTGGAACAACCGCACACCGCAGTCTGTAAGATTTTGCCGTCCCATTAAACTGGAGTACATAAAAGAGACAAAAGAAGTGGTTTTAAAGGAGGACCTGGAATTAAAAAATGAGATTAATGCCTTGAAAACCCTAACAATATCAATTGGTGATGGAAAATCTGTGGAAGTATCCTTTAAATTATTTTTAAGACTAATTGATGGAAAAGTTTTAAACATTATAACTGGGACTAGATCAAACCAGGCTTGCTCCATTTGTGGTGCTACACCTAAGGACTTTATGAACACGTGTGATTACAAAAGGGAAGTATTTCGTGCAAAAGAGGAAACCTTAAAATTTGGAATTAGCCCCCTTCATTGTTGGATTAGATTTTTTGAATTTCTATTACATTTAGGCTATAAATGCAAAATACAAAAGTGGCAGATACGAGGAGAAGATAAGTTACCTGTCTTAAAAAGAAAAGTAGACATTCAAAACGATTTTTGGAAAAAGCTTGGACTTCGTGTAGATATGCCCAGAGTAGGAGGCTCCGGTTCCACAAATGACGAGAACACTACTCGTCGAGCTTTTACTGAACACACTATTTTTTCTAAAATAACTGATGTTGACGATGACCTAATATTTCGTTTCAAAATAATTTTGATTTGTCTATCCTGCGAGTTTGAAATCAATGCAAGCAAATTTGAAATATATTGCTTTCAAACAGCAAAATATTTTCAGGAGCTATTTCCCTGGCTGCCAATGAGTTCTACAGTCCATAAAGTACTAATACATTCAAGAGAAATAATAGAAAATACTGCACTTCCCATGGGGTTTTTTGGAGAACAAGCTGCTGAATCGCGACATAAAATATACAAAGCCGATAGATTACATCACGCTCGTAGAAACAACCGCACCAATAACCTATTAGACATATTTAATAGGGCTATCGATACATCAGATCCATTAATTTCCACAATTTTTTTAAGTAAACGCATTGAAAAGAGGAAACGTATCACACTTCCTCCTGAAGTCATTGAACTATTATGTTGCAGCGAACCCATAGAAGATTTTCAACTTAACAACCAAAATGATGAAATTAATGAAACTGAAGAGGAACTTTTTAATTTAAATTTACAAAATGAATTAGATTTATGTGATTAATTAATTGTTTCAGTACAAATAAAATCAATAAATGAAACAATGTATTGTTTTCATTAATGGCTGCAAAAGGAGTAATTTTAAATTTTGGTCGTTAGAGGGTTAAATTCCACTTTTTATAATACAGTTACTCCTGCTTCTGAAATCCTTACAGGTTTTGGTTTGAATAGCATAATTTTGTAATCGTTAGTAATTTTGCACAGAAAAAGTGGTCATTTGTCCTATAGTGCACTGGCCAGGTCATGTTGAGCAAATGGAAAACGACGCTCCAGAAGAAGGGAACGCCCACATCTTCGTATGAATGATCAGGTGTTGGATACCTGACCACGCTTGGTGTTTCCAACTGGCGCCAGCAAGCGCAAAATAGAAATGACTGGCGCAATTTCTTATATGAGGCCAAAACCGACCAACGGTTGTAAGCACCAGATAAGTAAGTAAGTATGTAAATACCATTTTAATTTCTCTTCTATGACAAGGCCCGGTTCTGCTGATAAGTGCCCAGAGGCTGTAGGACCATGTCGTCCCCTGTAAGGTTCGGAAAAAACTTCTAGAAATAGAAGAACCAGTGAAGCTTATAGAAGAAATACTGGTTTGTCTTAGAAAAAACGAAAAAAAAGATAATTCTCGAACATCATCAAGAATGTACCATGATTTAAGTTAAAATGAAATATCTTACAAATATTAAAAAAATTTACTCTTTCATTTGATACCTCATTTTGTTAAATAAATTTTATTGATTTATTATGAAAAAAAAGAATTTTTTTTTAAATATTTCCTTAAAAAGTTCAACAGTGTTCATAAAATGGCGTAACCATTATAGAATTTTTACAAAAAAAAAAGGATATTTTTTGGAAAAAAAACTAATTCCAATAGAAGGAGCAAAGGCAAAGAGCAAAAAAGAATTCTAAGCTCTTACTTTCTTATGTCAAAACAAGTTTTAATTTGTTTAGTTGACGTGTTTCCTTTGCAAAACTTAGTCATCAGCAACGTTATCAAAATATTTCTCCCAGCTGATTAAGACAGCGTGACTTCTGAACTCTAACTCAAACGCACAAATATTTTCACACTCATTCAAAGACACACGCCAACATGCATACACATGCACGCATATGCATATGCGTTGGTAAATGCCAACTACTTCAACATACATATGCTGTACTCCACAAACACTAATAAACGATTGTTTAATGGCCACTAGAGGGTCTTTTAGCGCTTGTTTATTTTGCAATTAGTGTGTATTTTGCTCTAGCTAAGGGGTGTGGCACAAGTTGCCAGCGGAAAATAATGTGCCGTAGTATTTGTGTGCGTATGTATACCTACATATATGTATATGTTTGTATATGTAGACCTAAGCTAACAAACTGAGATTCTCACAAATGAATATAAAAAAAAAAAAATATACGATTTGCTATCAATGAAGTCAGTGAAGTAGAAGATACCCCGAAATGTATCCGAAAAGTACAAAAGTTTGACTAAAGCGCATTATTATTAGTGAGGTTATGGTTGCTTTTGCTGTTATTTTTGTTGTTGTTCTTTGTTCGCATTGTTATGTGGAATGTATTCCCACTGCATGCGCTCGTACGTTTGCTTATTTGTTTGCTTATCAACGCTGTTGAAGTGGAAAATCCTTGTAGCTAGCTTGTTCTTGTTTTTGTGGCTTTTAGAAAGTTTGTTAAGATTTTTGTAAATTAGTTTTGTTTGTTGTCGTGTGTGGGTATGTGTGGGTATGTGTCTGCATAGAGAGAAGTATTCGACAGTATGACAAAAAGAAAAATATCAAATATTTTCAACGTTTCTTTTCAGTTCTCTTGGCGTATGAGTGACATTTAACTGACATTTATATAAATAAAAGTTCTGCGATTTGATATTTAAGGACTTTTGAGGGTTAATTTAAAACTGTATCATAGTTCATGGATTAAAATATTAATTGCTTCATCATTCGCAAAGCATCAAAACATATTTAAAACAAAAAGACAGCTGATAGTTATAACCGAAATATTGATGATTTAAAAAAAAAAAATATTTTTAAAAAAACGCTTAGCTTAAATACTTAAATACTTAGTGATCTGTTCTACCTTAACTTGGATCTGTTTCTAAAATTAGTTGTTGACTTAGGTTAAAAGAACATTTCCCCATTTATAAAACCTTTACTCATCGACTTAGTATTCTGTTCAATAAATCCTCGGTATAGTTTAAAGAAATAAAATTTTTTAAGAAAACACAAAAAACACAAAAGCCAACACAAAAGCAAAATCAAAATCATAAGAAAAAAATAACCAAAAAAGCAAAAGCAAAAGAAAAAACAATCAAAATAAAAATCACAATCAAATCAAAATAAAAATCAAAATCAAAATCAAAATCAAAATCAAAATCAAAATCAAAATCAAAATCAAAATCAAAATCAAAATCAAAATCAAAATCAAAATCAAAATCAAAATCAAAATCAAAATTAATATTAAAATCAAAATCAAAATCAAAATCAAAATCAAAATCAAAGTCGAAATCAAAATCAAAATCAAAATCAAAATCAAAATCAAAATCAATATCAAAATCAAAATCAAAATCAAAATCAAAATCAAAATCAAAATCAAAATCAAAATCAAAATCAAAATCAAAATCAAAATCAAAATCAAAATCAAAATCAAAATCAAAATAAAAATCAATATCAAAATTAAAATCAAAATCAAAACCAAAACCAAAATCAAAATCAAAATCAAAATCAAAATCAAAATCAAAATTAAAATCAAAATCAAAATCAAAAGAAAAAGCAAAAGAAAAGACAAAAATTGAAGCAAAATTAAAAACAGAGGCAGAAGTAAAAGCAAAGCCATAGGCAAAAGGAAAACAAAAATAAATGCCAAAAGCAAAACCAAACCTTAGAGCAAACTAAAAGCAAAAAGTAAAAGTAAAAGTAAAAATTAAAGTAAAAGTAAAAGTAAAAGTAAAAGTAAAAGTAAAAGTAAAAGTAAAAGTAAAAGTAAAAGTAAAAGTAAAAGTAAAAGTAAAAGTAAAAGTAAAAGTAAAAGTAAAAGTAAAAGTAAAAGTAAAAGTAAAAGTAAAAGTAAAAGTAAAAGTAAAAGTAAAAGTAAAAGTAAAAGTAAAAGTAAAAGTTAAAGTAAAAGCAAAAGTAAAAGTAAAAGTAAAAGTAAAAGTAAAAGTAAAAGTAAAAGTAAAAGTAAAAGTAAAAGTAAAAGTAAAAGTAAAAGTAAAAGTAAAAGTAAAAGTAAAAGTAAAAGTAAAAGTAAAAGTAAAAGTAAAAGTAAAAGTAAAAGTAAAAGTAAAAGTAAAAGTAAAAGTAAAAGTAAAAGTAAAAGTAAAAGTAAAAGTAAAAGTAAAAGTAAAAGTAAAAGTAAAAGTAAAAGTAAAAGTAAAAGTAAAAGTAAAAGTAAAAGTAAAAGTAAAAGTAAAAGTAAAAGTAAAAGTAAAAGTAAAAGTAAAAGTAAAAGTAAAAGTAAAAGTAAAAGTAAAAGTAAAAGTAAAAGTAAAAGTAAAAGTAAAAGTAAAAGTAAAAGTAAAAGTAAAAGTAAAAGTAAAAGTAAAAGTAAAAGTAAAAGTAAAAGTAACAATGTCCCCATGACACAACGGAGACAACCACTTAATGCACTGAAAATGCAACGAAAATACAAAAACGTATAAGTGCAATAAATTTTCGGGAAATTTTATTTAATATAATTAAAAAAAAATTAATAGTGTTCCTCTCAGGGACTTAAAACCCGCATAATGTAGCATCAATGCATCATCGTTGCATGGATTTATTGCATGTGGCTGAAGTTCCATATGAATACCGTTCCATATGAATACCGTTCCTAATGAATACCGTAAGCAGAAACAAAGGAAACAGCAAAATCAAAAGCAACAGCAAAAAAAAATCAAAAGCAAAATCAGAAGCAAAAACAAAAAACGTAAAACTAAAATCAAAATCAAAAGCAAAATAAAAAAAAAGCTTATGATAAATCATAACCATAATCATAAGCAAAAACAAAAGCATAAGTATAATCATAATCATAAACATAAGCTAAAGCAAAAACAAAAGTAAAAACAAAGGCAAAAACATAAAACAAAAGCTACAGCAAAAGAAAGCGTACAAACAAAAGCATAATCATAAGCATAAATTAAAGCAAAAGCAAAAGTAAAAACAATAGATAAATCAAAATCATAATCATAAGCATAAGCTGAAGCAAAAGCAAAAGAAAAATCAAAAGCTAAAGCAAAGGCAAAAGCAAAAGCAAAAGTAAAAGTAAAAGTAAAAGTAAAAGTAAAAGTAAAAGTAAAAGTAAAAGTAAAAGTAAAAGTAAAAGTAAAAGTAAAAGTAAAACTAAAAGTAAAAGTTAAAGTAAAAGTAAAAGTAAAAGTAAAAGTAAAAATAAAAGTAAAAGTAAAAGTAAAAGTAAAAGTAAAAGTAAAAGTAAAAGTAAAAGTAAAAGTAAAAGTAAAAGTAAAAGTAAAAGTAAAAGTAAAAGTAAAAGTAAAAGTAAAAGTAAAAGTAAAAGTAAAAGTAAAAGTAAAAGTAAAAGTAAAAGTAAAAGTAAAAGTAAAAGTAAAAGTAAAAGTAAAAGTAAAAGTAAAAGTAAAAGTAAAAGTAAAAGTAAAAGTAAAAGTAAAAGTAAAAGTAAAAGTAAAAGTAAAAGTAAAAGTAAAAGTAAAAGTAAAAGTAAAAGTAAAGGTAAAAGTAAAAGTAAAAGTAAAAGTAAAAGTAAAAGTAAAAGTAAAAGTAAAAGTAAAAGTAAAAGTAAAAGTAAAAGTAAAAGTAAAAGTAAAAGTAAAAGTAAAAGTAAAAGTAAAAGTAAAAGTAAAAGTAAAAGTAAAAGTAAAAGCAAAATATAAGAATTTGGACAAGTATTAGAGCAAGGATTGAGAAAACGGTTAGCAGATGTTTATAGAAAAGGATTAGAGAAAAGTATTTGGACAGGAATGATTCGGATAAAGATAAGGGGAGCGGTAAGAACAAGGAATAGGACAGGAATTTTGAAAAGAATTAGAAAGATCGTGGGTGGTTGTAAAATAGATAAAGTCAAGGAAACCATAAAACATGGCGTTGGATTCATCATGGTTTGGGGTTGTTTAACTATGAATTGTATTGGACGCTTAGTCAAAATAAAAGGGACTTTGAAAAAGCAGCAGTATCTATCCATTCTACAAAATAATTTTCCAACCACTATTAAAAAACGGGTCTTTCGTTTGAAAACGTAATTTTTCAGCTCGACAATGACCCGAAGCATATGGCTTAAGGCGGTCTTCTCATTGAGCAACTTTTTTTTTTTCGACTTTTGTTTTTTGCATTTATTTATAGCTTGGGTAGTTGTGAATATGCCCCTAAAAGGATTTTTAAAAATTCGAAATACTTTAGAAGATACAGCCTTTTTTGTGAAGCAAGGTCTTCGTCAAAATGAGCTATTTCAAACTTTACTTCAAACTTTAAACGCGTTTATCTCGAACCCACGTTTTTCGAACTGGCGGCCATGATATCTCCAGTTCAACTGAACCGATTTTCATGAAACAAAGTGGAATCGACGCAAAATTGTCACCATTCTCGGGTGAACCTCGACCATAATTTTAAAAAAGTTTTTACTATTTTTTTTTTACACTAAACTACAAAAAAAAAACCCGAAATTGAAATTTTTTTTTTGAATGGCCGCCATTTTGTCAAAAAAAATCACATATTAAGCTTGAGATTCACCCGAGAATAACATCTATAGTGATTATAACCCCGTTTGTTTTTTTCATTTCGGACGCTCCGGAGACCCGGAATCGTGGCCGCCGTGACGACACCTTTTTTTTTCACTACCAACTTTGAAGTCTCATTACTTTTTGAACAGCCCACGTATCGAGGCAAAAAAAATTTTTTTATTTACTTTGAATCTTTTGTAATACAATAAATAAAAAAAGTTTTCAATTATTCTTTGCGTTTTCAAATAAGAATTTTTTTAAAAAGGGTCCAAAAAACGGGTTTTGAATGAGAAGACCGCCTTAAATAAGTATAGTAACAAAATGGTTGCATGATCAAACTTTTCGATATGAAAGGGGCCTCCACAATCAGTGATATGAATCCGATAAACAATTTTTCGATTCATGTCAAATCGAAATTGACAAAATATCCTGAAGCCCCTTAAAAGTATTCACGAACAACTTTGGGAACATTTAGTGGACACTTGGCATGCAATTTCAGATGAAATTATTGCCAATTATTGCAGTAGCATACATTCAACCATTAAGCAGCTAAAAGTATTAAAAATTACTCAGTAAATTGTTTTTTTTTTAGTTTAAGTGCAATTTTGGAACATTTCTCCTTTAAAAAAATTTGTTACAATTTTCTTTGTTTTCTGGTACTTTGAAGAAAAACTCAAAATACCAGCATTTTCGCGAGATTGAAGCAAGACGTGTCATTAATGATCTTCACTGTATGTGCGAAATTTAAAAAAAAAAAAAAATAAATATATCATGAAAATCCCGAAACAAAAATAAATATCCTAAGATTTTTCACGGAATAACTTCAAAATGGAGATATGCATCAATGGATATAAAGGGTGATTTTTTTGAGGTTATGATTTTCATGCATTAGTATTTGACAGATCACGTGGGATTTCAGACATGGTGTCAAAGAGAAAGATGCTCAGTATGCTTTGACATTTCATCATGAATAGACTTACTAACGAGCAACGCTTGCAAATCATTGAATTTTATTACCAAAATCAGTGTTCGGTTCGAAATGTGTTTTATCGACAAATTTTGTTCAGCGATGAGGCTCATTTCTGGTTGAATGGCTACGTAAATAAGCAAAATTGCCGCATTTGGAGTGAAGAGCAACCAGAAGCCGTTCAAGAACTGGCCATGCATCCCGAAAAATGCACTGTTTGGTGTGGTTTGTACGCTGGTGGAATCATTGGACCGTATTTTTTCAAAGATGCTGTTGGACGCAACGTTACGGTGAATGGTGATCGCTATCGTTCGATGCTAACAAACTTTTTGTTGCCAAAAATGGAAGAACTGAACTTGGTTGACATGTGGTTTCAACAAGATGGCGCTACATGCCACACATCTCGCGATTCTATGGCCATTTTGAGGGAAAACTTCGGAGAACAATTAATCTCAAGAAATGGACCGGTAAGTTGGCCACCAAGATCATGCGATTTGACGCCTTTAGACTATTTTTTGTGGGGCTACGTCAAGTCTAAAGTCTACAGAAATAAGCCAGCAACTATTCCAGCTTTGGAAGACAACATTTCCGAAGAACTTCGGGCTATTCCGGCCGAAATGCTCGAAAAAGTTGCCCAAAATTGGACTTTCCGAATGGACCACCTAAGACGCAGCCGCGGTCAACATTTAAATGAAATTATCTTCAAAACTAAATGTCATGGACCAATCTAACGTTTCAAATAAAGAACCGATGAGATTTTGCAAATTTTATGCGTTTTTTTTAAAAAAAAAGTTATCAGGCACTTAAAAAATCACTCTTTAGTAGTTTATTTCAGCCAGTAGCTTAGTATCATTTTAAATTCCAAGAAGTTCCTTAAGCGGCAACCAACAAGCTTTACGTTTCTCTGTTAAGGCATTTTCAGCCTTTGTAATCCTTAAAACTATCATCGCAATTTCCATTTCAAACAGCCGCTTTAAAGCTTTTCTCTTTGCATGATATCCTTTTCTTATTGCTTTTGAATTATTTCGATTGTTAATCCTGAAAACCTTTTAAATCATTCCTTTGCATCTTTTATTATGTGCTTTCTCTCTCTCTTTTTCTCTCATTCCTTGTGTTGCGCCACGCATGCATAACTCATTTTTGCAATCCCTGCAATTTGCCAGCAGCTCACAGGCACACACATGTAATATTTTCTTTGACTCGTTTGGTATTTTTTTCGTTCCCTCTCCCTGTCTCTCTCGTCATCCGCTGGCACTCTCTTGCCTTAACTATGCAACGATTTGTTGCCAACGCTGCGCTTTTTGTAGCAGCAAAATGCTTTTTTACCCATTCTCAAATATTCAGTGCAAATATTTTATTCGCCTAAAATACTGCTTTCAAAAATGATTATGTGGGTGAACACCAACGAAGATTTGCCATTTTCTTGTGTGTAGGTGTTTATTTGCGTGTGTGTTTCATTGTATAGCTGTAAATTTGTTAATTCTAAATGGATTAGCAGGATTCTATATCATTAGTGGTTGTGGGCTTTACTTGGTTTTGATTGCATGCAAATGAACTGCTGCTTTAAGAAAATCCTTTGTAAATCCTATTTCCATATGTTTGTAGTTTATTTTTTTATGATGTGTTTTTTTTTTTTCATTTACAGCGCTCTGTCTCTAATGAAAGTCAACTGGTGCTCGAATCGGTTAATATGGCAACGACTGGTAAATATAGCTGCGAGGTCTCTGCGGATGCACCATCTTTTCACACTTTGATCTCAGCGGGTGAACTAGAAGTGGTTGGTAAGTAATTGATATCCAATATAAAAGTAAGACTCAAACAAAAACATACAGCAATAATGATATTTATCGCAGAGTGCTAAACAGACTTTTTGTAGAGCAAAATAAGTACACTGAGAAAATCATAAATTTAAATTACATACTTACAATACTGAACTGTAATGTTAAAAAAAAAAATATGTACGTAAAGGAAAATACAGAAGATAACATAATAAAAATATCAATATAAGGGTTGCCTTTTAAGTCTTGCGCCTAACAGTGAAAAAACAGTGATTTATCATTGAAAATACTTTTTGTTTTTTAAAGTATTTTCCAAGATTATCAATAATATACTTTTGCATTCGTTTAAACCAATTTTCGAAACAGTTTTGCCACTCTGAAGTTGGTAACTCAAAAATCAGGTTTTTGAAGGCCTCAACGGTCTGTTCGGGTGTAAGAAAATGCTCGCCGCTTATTTATTTTCTTAATGTGAGGGAGCAAAAGTCGAGACTATAGGCGGGTAACCCCTCAATTCCACGTTTTGAGTGCTCAAAACCTCTTTTGTTTAAGCTGATGTTGTGGAAAATCACATTGTGGTGATGAAGGATGATCTTCTTTCGGTGGTTGGTTTTCCTCAATTCTCCGAAGACAAATCCGGCAAACAAATGGCTATGTACCATTCAGCATTCAAAGTTCTCTGTTGCTCAAGGGGACAGTTGCGACATGAACGGTTTTTGTGAAAAAAGTGGTAACCATTGGCCTAGATGTGGTCCGTACGCGGAAAACTTTTCGGATTTAGCTCACTTTGAAGGACCCAAATAGTCGTTTGCTGCTTTGTTTCAAGGTTATAAGCGTAGCTCCATGATTCTTCACCTGTGGTTATAGCGTAGTCGTGTTTCGAACCACCCCCGCTATATTTTTGCAGCATATCCCTGCACCTATTGACAAGCTTTTTGACAAGCCCTTGATTTAAACTGAGTTCAAATCAAGGGAGTTCTGAGTTTTGAGTTCTGTAACTGAGTTCTTATCTACTTTTTGATGCATACTGTACCAAAAAGGGAGGAGCTTAACAGCAAAAATAACAACAACTTCAATATGCTTCGATAGCAGTAAACCGGTGTGATCAAATTTCGAAGATGCACATGAATTAAGGCTACGCCTAAAAGTATGATACGATCTAGGTTAACCTTGGTACAGTATGCATCAAAAAGTAGATAAGAACTCAGTTACAAAAATTCAAGCGTTCCCTGCCAAAAATAAATTCGTTACCCGGAATTTTTTTTTCTCGGCATATTGGCAGTATATGTAGAACCTAAGTAGCTTGAGTGGATCACAGTGTAAAGTCAGACAAAGGCTACTGATGAGTCCATATAGTCAAGCTGTGTGATTTGCTCTATACAGAGCCGTTGTTGTTGTTGTTGGTTGTTGCCTTCTTTGTTCTTCATGTTGTCTTGTTTTCAACATGCTTGGCCTAAAGCTCAAAAATTTGTTTTCAATATAAATAATGAAAGGCCGTATTCAAAATTAAGATTGGTAATTATTTTTGTAAAACTTATTTTTTATGGAAAATAAAAGCTCATGGATATCTTGGACAAGGGCGTAGCCAGGGGCAGGGAGGAATTCCACCCCCCTAAATCTGAGATTTTTTTATTTAATCGATGGATTTGAAAGTAGTTTCTATATTTAATTCCTTTTTAATCCTTTTTAGTATGTGATTTTTCCTTTTTCTTTGAAACTAGATATCACACACCCTTTTCAAATGTGACACAACTCAAATTTTTGAAATTTTCAGGTCAAAAAACTATTTCGTTTTCAAGCAACTTCATACAAAAGAAGATTACAAAATGATTTAATAAAAATTAACTAGCAATTAGGTTAAAACAAAATTTTGGCAGTCGATGGAGATGTGCATTACGAATTGATTTATATTGAAAAGTCAAAATTGAAAAATTTTGAGTTGTGTCACTTTTGAAGAGGGTGTGCGATATGGTAAAAAGATATGGTAAAGATATGAAAGATATGGTAAAAATAAATTTATAAGGTCTTGCCGTCCCCCCTCCCCCCTAATTTTCATCCTGCCTACGCCCTCGATCTTGGACGATATTCGCCTGAAGGTTTTTGATCATTTCTTGAATATCTGGATTTCATCTTGAATATCTGCATTGATCTTTAACGACACCCCACACAAAAAAGGGCAAACGGGGTCAAAACGCGACTCTATAGCGGCAAATTAACATCGTTAAGACGACTGCAGAAGATCAATTGTTTGATGGCCTGTCTGACACTTTTGCGCCATACTGCTGAAAGCAAAGATTGTCAAAGTTTATATCTTTAATTTCAGCTCACGTAAAATCGGTATTACTTTGACTCTGCTGCGTACACCGCTGATTTAAATGGCGTTTTCAGTAGAATTTACTGAAATTCATTATTTTTGCCTGAAATTGATGGCTTCATTTATCATATTTATAATGATCCGATTAAGGTCAAATATGCACCGTTTTGATCGACAACTTGTTGCCATTTTAAATATAATTTCATTATGCCTCTCTCATAAAAACCCTCGTACCTTTTGGCAAAGGACTGGGAGAGTCGATTTTCACATGCTTTCCTTGAGGCAAAGTTCTCACCGGCAAAATCATTTGCCATAGACAGAAAGAGGTGATATCACTTGGTGCTAGGTCCGGACTATTAGGTGGATGCATAAGAACCCCCCAACCAAGCTCCCTTAGCTTCTGGCGAGTCACTATAGATTTGTGTGCCGTGGCGTTTTCCTGTTGGAACACAATTCCTCTACTATCGGCCAAAGCTGGACACTTCGTGGCGATTACTTCCTTCAGACGGTCCAATTGTTGACAGTACAGGTCCGTATTAACAGTTTGGCAGTAAGGGAGGAGCTCATAGTAGATGACTTTCTGCCAATCCCACCAAGCACACAGCAAAACCTTCCTGATCGTCAAGCCGGCCTTGACCACTGTTTGCGCCAGTTCACCGCGATTCGACCAAGACCATTTTCGCTTGACATTGTCGTAAGTGAACCACTTTTCATCACCAGTCACCATCCGATTCAGAAATGGGTCGATATTGTTGCGATTCAGCAACGATTTGCAGATGGAAATTCGGTGTATGAGGGTTTTTTGTGTTAACTCGTGTGGTACCCATACATTAAGCAATTTTTTGTATCCAGCCTTATTCAAGTGGTTCCAAACGGTTTGTTGTGCAATTAGCTCCTGCAATTAGCTCCTGGGCAATAAAAACCGTGCGTACATGATGGTCGGACTCGACGATTTCAATGATTCGACTTTTTTGACAATTGGCCTTCCAGGGCGTGGTGCATCTTTGACATCCAAATTACCGGAACGGAATCGACGAAACCAAAATGGCACGTTATTGGCTGTTACAGTATAAGGACCATAAACACTATTCACATTTTCAGCCACCTGTCTTGCGTTTTCGCCTTTATTGAAAAAAAACTGTAAAATATGGCTTATTTTCTCTTTACTGGTGTCCATCGTTGACGCGCACTCATACAAAACTTAGTCAAGAAAGCGAAAAACTGTCTGAGTAAGTTTTTTAGTACGAAATTTTAGCAATCTAGCGTTACCCGATCACACTTATACCAAGCGAGTTACAGATCACTAAAGCCATCTAGTGGAAAAATAATGGATTTATTTCTACTACACCAATATTATTACCACCTTAAAAGATCTATTTTTTAAATGGTAAATCTAATATATAATGCCTTTTAAGTCGAGTAATTTCTTAACTATCATCTTATAGAGCAGTGGGGCCCAAGAAATTTTAAGCGCGGGCAAAACAATTACAATGCAATAAAACTACATATCATGAAGTACACTGCCAGTCTTAATATCAATTGCAATAACAATGCTTGCATGAAAAATTACTCGACACACACAAGTAACGGGACAATCAGCTTCAGCATCGACATCATCGAGCGTGCGTTTTTTATTTTGTCTTTGCATGCATTTGTTTTTGTAAAGTGCGCTGTAAAATGTGCTGAACACTGAACGAGTGCGGTTTGTGCTGTTGTTTTTGCAAGTGTTCTTGGCTCATCTCAAAGACAAAATTAATATGGGCCACTACGTGGGCATGTTTGTTATAGAGTTATGGCTAGTACTGTAACGAACCCTCTGTTCGGTTATCTAAGTGCTGGGGTATACCCAGCGGTTGGTCCAAAGGTTCTTACAAAAAAGAAAAAAAAGATTTGGGTTTAATTCTGAGTAGATTATTTCATTTATTATTAATTCAGGATTAAATCTATTCTTAAAATAAACTCCCAGAAGGGTATTACCCTCTTTGGGTACTGACTTATATATATTTCTTAACACCTTGAAGTGTACAACGCTTCTCGGGTATGCTCCAGATAAACTAAATACGATATTTTCTAACACCTCGAAGTGTACAACGCTTCTCGGGTATATTAAAGATACGCTAGATACGGTATTTTCTAACGCCTCGAAGTGTACAACGCTTCTCGGGTATATTAAAGATACGCTAGATACGGTATTTTCTAACGCCTCGAAGTGTACAACGCTTCTCGGGTATACTAAAGATAAGCTAGATAAAATACTTGATAACGCCTCGAAGTGTACAACGCTTCTCGGGTATACTAAACTACTAGTCAGAAGAGACCTTGCGTACAACACACGACTCCGCAGACTGCCTTCATTGCGCATGTGCAGCGGCTTTTATATTCTTTTCTTTGTGTTGCTTGTGTTCTTCTTCTTCGTAAAGTCCGTTGCCAGACGCATGTTGCAGAGTGCGTGTTGCGGGTTTCATGTTGATGTTGCAGAGTGCGTGTTGCGGGTTTCATGTTGATGTTGCAGAGTGCGTGTTGCGGGTTTCATGTTGATGTTGCAGAGTGCGTGTTGCGGGTTTCATGATGATGTTGCAGAGTGCGTGTTGCGGGTTTCATGTTGTTGTTGCAGAGTGCGTGTTGCGAGTTTCATGATGATGTTACCTTGTGTAGCTGCATAAATGTTGCTAAATGAAATGATGAAGCGACCATTATGTATGGAATTCATTCAATATTCATATTAATATTCATGTTCATAATCATATTCATATTCATTTACATATTATGTTATAATTTTGTGAGGATTAATATCGTCTGCGATATTGCATCCTCACACCCCCCCCTTTCTAACCCAAAGAAATTTTATTTATCACTAGAATAATAACGTTTGACTTCGTTTACGTGAGCTGTACGGATACGATTACTTCCTGATCTCCGTAGCTGCATGATCACGGGTGATATAAATCCATTTATGGTAAATGGTCCATCGTATTTGGGTGCTAGTTTGGCTGCAAAATTGTCGATGGCCTTTGAAAGATGGTGTTCCTTTACAAGGACTTGTTCTCCAATCTGCGGATTCCAATTTCTACGACGTAGATTATAGTGTCTGGCCTGGTCTTGGGCGGCACGTTCCATGTTACGTCGTACAATTTTAAAGACTTCCTGTAAGCGTGTATGTTTCTCAGTGGGTGTATGAGTTTCCTGTCCGGTTCCTGGAGTGTGTTGATCAAATAGAGTGTTCGGCAGCCGTGGCTCTCGACCTTGGATTAGGTACGCGGGACTGAAACCTGTAGATTCGGATACGCTAGTATTTATGGCTAAAGATATTTCTGGGAGTAAATCGTCCCATTTTCGTTGATCTTCGCCTATGAGTTGTGAGATTATCCTCTTTATTGTTCGATTGGCACGCTCTGTTGGGTTTTCCTGCGGAGTATATGGCGCTGTGAACTGTTGTTTGATTCCTAGGTCGTCCAAAAAGCTGCGGAATGCCTTGCTGGTAAATTGAGTTCCATTATCAGTAATTAATACTTTTGGTACTCCAAATCTCGCCAATATCGTTTCTCTGAAGGATTTCTTGAGTGATTCTGTAGTGGCTTTGCGAAGTGGCACAATTTCCGTCCACTTGGAAAAACGATCAAAGAACACTAAAAGCATGTTATTACCATGTTTTGATCTTGGAAGTGGGCCCACAAAGTCGGCGCATAACATTGCCCATGGTTCCTCGGCGATTTGTGTTAGCATCTTGCCGGCTGCTGCTTGTTGGCATGGCTTAAACTTTTGGCAAGATGCACAGTTTCGGACGTATTTACTAACGTCGCGGAACATCCCTGGCCAATAGTATCGGTTGGCTACCCTAGCGATGGTCTTCCGAATACCCATGTGGCCTGCAGTAGGATCGTCATGATTTTCTCTCAAGACCCTCTGTCGTTGTGAAGTCGGAACGCACAGTTTCCACGGGGCACAGTCTTCATCGTTGGAATGTTGGGGAATATGGCGATACAGTTGACCATTTTCTTCTAAGAAGTCTGAGAATTTTTCTGGATTTTGTTGAATCTCAGCCTTCTTTTTGGTTAACCAGTTACAACTGGGTTCTATGTTTTCTTCGAGCGTTGTTTTACGAAGAGTTTCCAATGGTTGTCTTGACAACGCGTCTGCTACAATGTTGAGTTTTCCTTTCCTATACTGTACGTCGAACGTATGTTGTTGCAACTCAAGTGCCCACCTTGCTATACGTCCAGAAGGACTCTCGATTGCATTGAGCCATTTAAGTGACAGATGGTCCGTGATCACTGTAAAGTGGTATCCTTCAAGGTATGGTCGCATTTTACGGATGGCCCATACTATAGCCAGACATTCCTTCTCCGTTGGCGAATAGTTCTTCTCTGCTCCGTTTAAGTGTCTGCTGGCATACGCTATCACTCGTTCTATTCCGTCGTGTTCCTGGGTAAGTACGGCGCCTAGACCGTAATCACTAGCATCGGTCTGCAGTGTGAATTTCTGTGTAAAATCCGGGCATGCCAACACGGGTGCCTCGGTTAAACGTGTTTTCAGGGTTTCGAATGCTTTTTGCTGTTCCTCCGTCCACTTCCAGTGCTTGCCTTTCCGTAGCAAAGTGGTGAGTGGTTGTACTATGCTTGAAAATTCGGGAACAAATCGTCGGTACCATGACGCTATTCCTAAGTAGCGACGGAGCTCTTTCACGTTCTCTGGTGGTCTCAATTCTTTTATGGCGGCTACTTTCTCTGGATCGGTGTGAATACCTTCATTACTGACTACGTGCCCTAAATATTTGAGTTCTGTCTTAAAAAACTCGCATTTTTCAATATTGATATTTAAATTCGCTGCCCGGAGTCTTCGAAAAACTTCTTTAAGATGTTGCATGTGATCTTCCAGAGAGGATCCGATAACGATGATGTCGTCGAGGTATGCAAACGCATGGGGTTCCATTTCGGGTCCGATGACCTGATCTAACGCTCGCTGAAATGTGGCTGGTGCGGAATGTAGACCGAAAGGCATAACCCGCCACTGGTACAAGCCACGCCCTGGTACAGTGAATGCTGTGTATTGTTTCCTGTTTTCTTCCATTGGAATCTGCCAATAGCCATTTTTGAGATCCAATGCACTTATATATTTGGCACTTCTGAGGCGGTCTAGAATCGTGTGTATTCTTGGGAGTGGGTAAGCGTCAGGTACAGAACGTGAGTTGAGTTGTCGGTAGTCCACACATAGTCTCCATGCTCCCGTTTTCTTTTTCACCAAAACGATAGGTGCGCTGTGTGGGCTGTGTGAAAGTTCAATACACCCTTTGCTGATCAGTTCGTCGACTTCTTTATTTATAATTGCTTGCATGGCCGGATTCCGTGGAAAGTAGCGTTGTTTGATTGGACGATCATCTTTCATTATAATTTTATGCGCTGGAATATTACAAACACCTTCAACTCTATTAAATTTGCTCAGTTCTCCTGCTAAAAACTGTTCGACGATCTCTTTTTCTGACAAGCCGTGGAGATTTTTGTTGAGGTCACTACGGTTTCCTTCGCGAATAACGGTGCAGCAGGGTGTTTCATCAGTGTTTCCCCTTTTCGATGAGATATTTGGCCAACGCAGCGTGGTTGAATACCCGCCACACTGAATAGATGCTTGAATGCCTATCAAGAAGTCCATGCCGAGAATGAGGTCATCTATGACTTTTGGAAGAACAAGCAATGAAGTTTGATGCTTCTTGGAGCCAAGCGTAATATCGGCTATTAATATTTTATTTACTTCCCTAGTGGAACTATCTGCCATTCGTACTGTTATTTGCGTTTCCTTTAGATTTTGTTGTGCTGTTGATATTTTGTTTGTTAAGGTTTCACTGATAAAGCTTCTTGTGGCACCTGTGTCGATGGTTGCTTTCACTTGGGTGGTGCCGATCATAACCATCGCGAAAATATGTGTGGAATCGTGACTTAGTTGCGAGAGTGTTGATTTTGGGTTTCCGTCTGGCCTCGCTCCCGACGATAACCCTGTGCGTTTCCCTGTGAGTACCGGCAGCAATTAATGGTAAGGATCCCACGTCGACCGCACTCCCAGCAAAACATAACCTGTGCATTTCGACACTCGCGGAGACTATGACCATCTTGGCCACAGCGGCGGCAAGCAGTGCGGGGATTGATTAATTGAGGGCCATCTTGCACGATCATTCGATGTCTCTCCTCTCTAGGTCTCGGTATTGGTGGTCGTGTTTGGCGTGATTCCGCCTGAATACTTTCGAAATCTTCAGCGAGTTTTATCAATTCTTTTAGGTTTCCAAAATCCCTGCGTTTCACATACAATCTATAATCTTGATGGCAATTTCGATATAATCTTTCGAGTTGTTGTTCCTCAGTGTACTGTGCATGTCGCATCAAGTTCTGGAGGGAGATTAAGTAATCCTTGAATGGTTCTCTAGGATGTTGGTGCCGTTGGCGGATTTCATCTTCCAGCTGTTCGAAGTACCTTATGGGCAAGAAGAACTGTAAAAAATCTTCTTTAAATGTACTCCAGTTCCGCCACTGTCGATTATTATTGCGGAACCATATCAAAGCCTTGTCTTTAAGGAGTTCCGGCATCGTTCTTGGTAGTAGATTTTTGCTCAATCCGTACACTTCAGCGAGTTCCTCGACCCGTTCGATGAAGGCTAGTGGTTCTTTTCCACCGTCGTATTTGAATGACCACTTTCTTACCTGATCGATGACTGACGGATATTCCTGTTCCAATGTTGCTTGGCGTGATTCCATGTTTTGGGACGCCATAAAAATATTTTTTTGGGCTTCTGCGGAGCCGATATTGATCTGTGGTAAGTTGGGTGAGGGACTTCTAGAGTACTTTACCTCTAGTTCTAACAGACGTTGTCCCACATCGGATTTTTCCTCAGTTTCGGAAATTAATTGTGCAAAGCGCTTCCGTAGTTCGTCGACTGTTCCGGCGGCGTCAAAAGAGAATTCCTCGGCGAATGCTTGAAGTTCTTCCTTACGAAGGGAGTATACCCATGATGTTTTCAGAGGCATTTTGGGGTTTGTAGAAAGTCTTCACTCAGTGTTCTATATGTTATTATTGTAGATTTGTGATGCTGTGGTTTTTCGTTTCTTTACCAGAGTCCCTGCTCGGGCGCCATTTGTAACGAACCCTCTGTTCGGTTATCTAAGTGCTGGGGTATACCCAGCGGTTGGTCCAAAGGTTCTTACAAAAAAGAAAAAAAAGATTTGGGTTTAATTCTGAGTAGATTATTTCATTTATTATTAATTCAGGATTAAATCTATTCTTAAAATAAACTCCCAGAAGGGTATTACCCTCTTTGGGTACTGACTTATATATATTTCTTAACACCTTGAAGTGTACAACGCTTCTCGGGTATGCTCCAGATAAACTAAATACGATATTTTCTAACACCTCGAAGTGTACAACGCTTCTCGGGTATATTAAAGATACGCTAGATACGGTATTTTCTAACGCCTCGAAGTGTACAACGCTTCTCGGGTATATTAAAGATACGCTAGATACGGTATTTTCTAACGCCTCGAAGTGTACAACGCTTCTCGGGTATACTAAAGATAAGCTAGATAAAATACTTGATAACGCCTCGAAGTGTACAACGCTTCTCGGGTATACTAAACTACTAGTCAGAAGAGACCTTGCGTACAACACACGACTCCGCAGACTGCCTTCATTGCGCATGTGCAGCGGCTTTTATATTCTTTTCTTTGTGTTGCTTGTGTTCTTCTTCTTCGTAAAGTCCGTTGCCAGACGCATGTTGCAGAGTGCGTGTTGCGGGTTTCATGTTGATGTTGCAGAGTGCGTGTTGCGGGTTTCATGTTGATGTTGCAGAGTGCGTGTTGCGGGTTTCATGTTGATGTTGCAGAGTGCGTGTTGCGGGTTTCATGATGATGTTGCAGAGTGCGGGTTGCGGGTTTCATGTTGTTGTTGCAGAGTGCGTGTTGCGAGTTTCATGATGATGTTACCTTGTGTAGCTGCATAAATGTTGCTAAATGAAATGATGAAGCGACCATTATGTATGGAATTCATTCAATATTCATATTAATATTCATGTTCATAATCATATTCATATTCATTTACATATTATGTTATAATTTTGTGAGGATTAATATCGTCTGCGATATTGCATCCTCACAGTACATTTGAATGGTTGCTCAATCTATCTAAGTATCGTATGCTGAATTTATTTATTCTTCTTTGGCAGTGGGTATTTTTAATCGGCTTTAAAATCGTTATCTACGTTTTGGACTGGTATCTTTGAAGAATCTGTACATTTGAGTTGCTAGCTGTTCCCCACAGCTGTAGTGCATATGGAATAGTGCAGATGGACTTTAGTATGGCTTTATAGAGAAGAATTTTGTTTTCTACTTTGTTTTAATGATGAATTTGGACCAAGGAGCCACCATATTTTTTTGGTTTTTAATGTCAGTTGTTTCCTATTTGCTTGCATGGGTGGTTTTTCCATGTTAATCTCCTATCGAAATGCATTCCAAGGATTCAGCGAGGGATTTCAATGTGGTTTAACTGCAGTTTTTGACATTCACCTTTTCTGAGTGCAAATATTACATGGATTGACTTTTGTGTGTTAACTTTAGTGCTCGCTTCACTTTTCTTAACCACTTGTTAACTAGGCTGATAAAATTTTGAAGGGAGTTTGAAACTTTTGTGAGTGGTTTGTTTGAGGTTATGAGTGCTGTGTATCGTCGGTCTAGGCTGCTACTAGAACATTACCATTTTTCGGCATATCTTCAATTAAATTGTATATGTATAGCACTTGACTTCATACACTACCTTGTGTTATCTCAGCTTTAACTTCGCAAAGTTTTGACATTACTGCTTTGACTTTAACATAAAATTTGTGCTTTTGAAGATATGACTTTAGAATACAGTAGTATGGATCTGGAAGAAGTTTTTGACGTAGAATACGTCATTCTCGGAGGTAAGTAGGGTGGTTGACAGTGATCAGATATCGGTATTTATATCATAATTTGTGCCTTTGGTGTGCCTAAAGTACTGATCGTACAATGTTGATGTTAGCACTTTTTGGTCTGCTTGATCCTCACTTGGAGAACAATTTCATGTTTGAACTCTGACTTATATAAATTTTACACAATTTCATGAAATATAAAGCCAACATTTGATGTTTTTGTTGGTATAAGTTTGCTACCTATTAATCGACAGTTTCCGGTTTTATCGACAAAACCATAAAATTTGTATGGGAGCCCCCTAAGGAGTGGTCGGAGGAAATAGGTATCAAAGGCAAAAATGTTCCTTTTGCAAAAGTATTGGGGGTCGGTGATGCATATTAACCCTTTCCGGCACTCTTTTAAAGGTCATATGCTCAGGTGTATGGAATTAATATACAAAAACCATAAAATTTGTATGGGAGCCCCCCTAAGTAGTGGTCGGAGAGAATAGGTGTGAAAGACAAAAATGTTCCTTTTGCAAAAGTAATGGGTGTCGGTCATATATATTAACCCTCTCCGGCACTCTCTTAAAGGTTATATGGTCAGGTGTATGGAATAAATACATAAAAAACCATACAATTTGTATGGGAGCCCCCCTAAGAAGTGGTCGTAGGGAATAGGTGTCAAAGGCAAAAATGGTTCTTTTCCAAAAGTAATGGGGGTCGGTGATACATATTAACCCTTTCCGGCACTCTTTTAAAGGTATATGCTCAGGACTGAAATATACAAAGACCATAAAATTTATATGGGAGCCCCCCTAAGGAGTGGTTGGAGGGAATAGGTGTCAAAGGCAAAAATGTTTCTTTTGCAAAAGTAATGGGTGTCAGTCGTATATATTAACCCTCTCCGGCACTCTTTTAAAGGTTTTATGCTCAGGTGTATGGAATAAATATTTTCCATAAATAAGATGCTGAGGCGCAATATTTTTAACGCTCAAATGCATCTCGGATAATTATTATAATTCGATGATATTGCTCGGCAGTTCCATGTTGTTTCAAAAATTCAAACTAACGCTCAGGGCTCACAATTAGTCTTTCAAGTGTTGGCAATAATCTTTTAAGAAATATTTTTTCTAATATTTTTGAGAATACTATCAACAAACTAATAGGCCTAGATGATACTAAAGAGTGTTTCAGTATGAGTGCACTTTTTTATATTAAAATAAAAACGCATATTTTTTGTGGCGTCCGTGGCGTAGTTGGTTAAAGTGTGTGGCCGCTATGTCAACGAACTTTGGAGACCCAGGTTCGAACCCCAGCAGCGACAGAAAATTATTTGAATTAAAACAATTTTTCTGTACGGCCGCCACCTCTCTGCAGACAATGGCAAACCTCAGAGAGTAATAAATGCCATGTAAAGCTTCTTGAGAATAAGAACATTCCGTTCATCGCCGTTCGGAGTCGGCGTTAAGCCTGTAGGTCCATTTCTCGGTCAATTGTGTACAAACTTAATAACACGCACAACACAATTGATCATAAGAAGCTAGGTCAAAGTCCTTTCAAGGGCTGAAATGGCCAGTTATTTATTTATTTTTTTTTTTTATTTTTTGAGAGAGTTGTGATTTTTTTATTGAATTGTAAAAAAGACATGTTCCGATTAAGTATGGAATAAAATATTCGACTTTATTCGGATTTGAACTCAGGAATTGTTTCTGGTTTATTCGCATAAACCTGTGATTTCAGAAAACCCCAAAGAAAAAAATAGCACGGCGTGAAAGCGCATGATCTCGGTGGCCAGTTGACATCAGAATTTATTGATATAATTTGTTCTGGAAATCGTTCCTGCAATCAATCGATTGTTTCACGCGTGGTGTGGCAGGTGGCGCCGTCTTGCTGAAACCACATGTCGTCCAGACCCATGCCGTCCAGCTGAGGAAACATGAACTCTGCTATCATGTTCCTGTAATGAATGCCGTTCACAGTCACTGCAATTTCGGCCTGATCTTCAAAAAAGTAAGGCCCAATCACGCCGTCTGACCAAAATCCGCACTAGACAGTTTCTCTTTGTGGATGCACTTGTTTCTCATGAATTGCATGAGGATTTTCTGAGCCTGAAATTCGACAATTTTGTTTATTCACGAAGTCATTCAGATGGAAATGCGCTTCATTGGTGAAGATGACTTTTTTGGTAAAATTGGCATTGACTTCACTTTGTTCCATTACCCATTCAACGAATTGCCAGCGCTTACCATGATCTGCTGGTTTGAGCTCCTGAGTAAGCAGAATTTTGTACGCATGAAGGTGGAGATCTTTTGTCAAATTTCGCTACATAGTGCTTCGTGAAATTAGAAGTTGTTGAGAACGATGCCGAATTGATGTTGTAGAATTTTCGGCGAAACTCTCGCTTACAGCAGCAATATTTTCAAGAGACCGACCGGTATGTTGGCGCACAGTAGTCTAACTGTTTATAACCGACCCAGTTTCTTCAAATTGTTTGACCACTCTGCGAATGGTTGACACATTAGGTGCACTTTCTCTACTGAAAATTGTTCGAAGTTAGCGAGCGATCTCTGCATAACTTTCCAAATTTTTGTAATAACTTTTCACAATTATAACGCATCGTTCTTTCGTAAAGCGCTCCATTTTTAATAATCGGAATAAACATATGTTCCAACTGCCCAATTTCAGAGTTGTTACTTCCACACAAAAAAAAAAAATAATAATATATTTAAAAAGTGCACTCTTACTGAGATAGCCTTTATAATGTTTTCAGGTTTTTGTGGCTTCGGTACCATTATTATTTCGGCACACTTCTATTGTATTGGGTAGTGGCTAAGCCTCAGAATGGCATTAAATAATAATGTGAGAAATTTTATTTATTTTCCCTGAAAGTACTTTTTCACTATAACTGAACCTATTTTATCGCAGCCAGGAGACATCTTGTTATTAAGCGACATTATTTCACGAAAAACCTCTTTTACATTGAAGCGTTCGGATTGAAGGCTCATTTCACAAGGTGAATCTAGAAATTCTAAAAAAAAGATACTAGTATTTAGACCACCTCATACAAATGGGTGCACCAAAATGACCTTACTTTAGGCTTGGAATGACCGAGCAAACAAAATTAAAAAAATATTGTGTTAAGTAAAAAGTTTTTGCATATGTTTGCAACAGATAGCGTTAGTACAGTTTTGGCAGCACTGGAGTCCTTCACACATATGTCAATTGTCAATTTTAACAGCTGAATGTTTACATAGCAAATTTTTCAAATCCTTACACATTCATAAATAATAAAAAATAAAACTTTACATTTTTAAAGTTCAATATGCATTCCATTCCACATATCAACACTTTCACTTGAGTCTCACACACTTCATAGACATCAGATACAGCTGGGAATTTTCAATTTACAGCAAAATTGCTATAACATCCTTTGCAATATCTTTTCTCTTCTTTTTTTTCAATTAAGCTGAAAATAAGCGATTTTTCAACATATACGAGCCAAAGAAGGAGCAAAAAATTGCAGGCTGCCCAATAACAGGGTAGCACGTCCAACAAATTTGATGCATTTTATAAGTAAAGGAACATCAAAAGTATGGAGAGACATGAACACAAAATAAACTCATACAAAATACACGTACAAACACGTTCACACAAACAGACACACACTGACGCACACATGCACTTAATAGTCTCAGCTTTCAGAAATTTTTGGTTTTTTTAATTTTATATTTTTGTTTTTTTTTTTATATTGTTATGCTGTTTTTGCTCTGCTCAATTTGAGCTTTTATTTTTATGGCAGAGTTTATCTTTGTGTGTGCTTGCTTTTGGCAAGACAGGAGACGGGCAGTGTCCAGTAAAGGACTGCATGCATGTCTTGTTTCAACAGTGGACTTTATGTCTATTCCAGTCTGATGCCGCCAATATGTCGCCAACGACTGCGTCTCAAGTTTGGTTGCCATGTTTTTTTTTTTTTTTTTTTTTTGCAAGCAACTCTTACCTTAGTTTTTCTTTTTCTGCTGATTGTAATCTAAAATTTTGAAAATGGTCAATTTAATGCTGTGGATATCTGCTAGTCTCCGACAGAATGCTGCACCAAATGTGCCAAAGTAGCTGCCAGAAATAGCAGCTTTAAGCATATAGAAGTTAACCATGGAACTGTATGAAAGAGTAGCCAACAAGAATAAAATTTAAGCAAATCTCGAATAAAAAAGGAATGCAAAAAATTGCATTTTACTCAGCCAAAATCTCAAGTTATCTAAAGCATGAAACAAATGAAAACATGAAACATGAAAAATTTGCTTTTAAAGAGGTTTTCTTTCAAATCGTATATAAAAAAAAAATAAATATATAACTGGCCATTTCAGCCCTTGAAAGGACTTTGACCTAGCTTCTTATGATCAATTGTGTTGTGCGTGTTATTCAGTTTGTACACAATTGACCGAGAAACGGACCTACAGGTTTAATGCCGACTCCAAACGGCGATGAACGGATTGTTCTCGTTCTCAAGAAGCTTTACATGGCATTTTGATTACTCTCTGAGGTTTGCCATTGTCTGCAGAGAGGTGGCGGCCGTACAGAAAAATAATTTTTAATTCAAATAATTTTCTGTCGCTGCTGGGGTTCGAACCCGGGTCTCCAGGTTCGTTCACATAGAGGCCACGCACTTTAACTAACTACGCCACGGACGCCACAAGAGCATATATATAACCAAAGAGCATATACATATATCTATATCAGTGATGTTCAAGTACAGTGATGTGATTTGGTGGGATTTCGGGCTCATTTCTTTCGGGCACTTCATACACTTAAGAGAGTTTTTATAAAAAACGTACTTTGTTTTTTTTTTATAAAATTTGTTATATTTATTGGAAAGACTTTTTTATCTACATTATTAAACTATAAAATTATTATAATGTTAAAAAAATGTAGGGGAGGATGCCCGCCTACTAAACACCTTTTGTTTGGCGGCTATACCTTTGGTTTAAAACATAATTTTTCAGAGCTCTTGGTTTCATTTGGAAGCTAAGTTCAATAACTAACAAGAATTTTAGTCAGAATTTAAAGTTTCCAAAAATTATAATTTTGGCAGTCGATCTAGCAAAAGTCTCGAAATCGGTCGCTTAAAAAATCGGCCCAGCTACTGAACACCTAGAACAAATCGTTGACAAAAATTAGAAAATGAAGTAAAAACACTAGTTTTTGAGAGTTTATAGAAAGTTTATTCTATCAATAGTTCACAATGACTCCCTGAACTTTTAACAAAAGAGATTTGAATTTCTTTGATGGCTGCAGCCATCGCATCAGAATTTATATTCGTTCTTCTTTTCACTTGTTTTTAGGCGACGCCATTCTAAAATTTTATCTGAACGTGGATGAGAATCACGAAAACTATTTTAACGAATTTCAAACACTATTTTCAATCATATCGACTCATAACCGCCAAAATATCTTAAGCGCCAAAAAGAAAATTTTACAGGAGAAGGTTTTTTTTAATTATCTTTGCTATTAATTTTATCTTTTATCTCTTATCTCTTTGCTATTAATTTTATTTTAATAATTTTATCTCTTATATTGATTAATTTCTTTTAGAGAATTTCATCTTAAGCGACACTTTGCTGTCATGAAAAATGTAAACAGACATGTAGTGTGTACTTAAGCTAAAATTGCTTTTGGTTTAAATTCATAATCTAATTTCGTACACCTATGAAATTTTGACAGACGATGTAAACCATCGCAAATTATCGATTTTCATCAAAAAACATAAATCGAATATTATGTCGCTTAAGATATTTTGGCGGTTATGAGTCGATATAAATAACAATTTTTTACTTGCACGATTTCTGAAAATTTGTTCGGAAGGTGGACCAACGTTTTGTTCAGTAGGTGGACAGGCACGCCATCATGATATGACGTGAAATATTTTTTTCCCATTTCTCAATATTGTTCGATTGCTCGTCGAATTGTGAAAAATAAACATTAAATAAAGAATTCTACTCATATTCACATTTTTTATCGACAAGAAACACTCTGAAATTCACTAAATAGAGATGAACTATATTTGCTCAGCTTCGTTTTATTCGAATATTTTATTTCTCAACGGCCGTGGGGCTAAAGCAGCACGCGCATTCATCTCAATGATTTATCAAAAGTGAATATTCAATGAGATGTAACTACGACACTTTACACATTGGAGCATCATACAGACTTCAGAACTTACAGTGTTCAGTAGTAGGTTGGCCTGTTCAGCAGGTGGGCATCCTTATTTCTTTTCAAAAATTGCATAAAAAATCGTTATTGGTATAAAGATTTGTGTGGGATTTTTTGTGGGTTTTTTGTGTCATTTTGGTGGGATAAACAGGTCTAAATCGGGATATGATCGGGATTTTTTACTAAATCAGAATCACATCACTGTTCACGTAGTACGACGCGTGGTGAGACTCGAAAGCTTTATTCGAGAATCGAAACACGTACACGATCGAATGCACGAAGTTCTCTCAATCAGTTGGCGCTGAAACTTCAAGCGAGAATGTTCCCGCTTCTTGGTCGTGTGTTTTGTACTGTACGAAATGTTTGAGGCATATGAATATGCGTTATTTTCAGGATAATAATAACAATAATAATGATAATTATAGTGAGAATGATAATGATCGTGATAATGATAATGATACTGATAATGATAATGATGATCACAATGATAATTATAAAACAATTCTTGCTTAATACCTGCACAACAATTTTTATCAGTGCAGAGAACAAGAGAGCTACTAACACAAGCACAAAAGTTGAAAACTGTGGTAGTATGCGTGTGAACACCACTGATCTATATATATATAAAAAGCAAAATATCTGTATGTCTGTCTGATAGCTATAGACTCCAAAACTACTGGTCCGAGTAAGCTGAAATTTTAGCAGTAGATTTGTATGTATTCAGTACGAGATGGTTTAGGGAAAAAAGTTTGCCACACCAAACCATAAATTAAGTTATGTATTTATCATTTTTCAAATTCATTCGTTTCCCACCCACAAAAGAACGCATCTTTTTTAAAATTAAATCCTCTAGGATTGTTGGAAATTTAATGAAGTTTATAAAAAAAAAAAAACAAAAAAAGAATTAGATTCGGGACATATTTGCACAAGAAACAATTTTTCCCTGAAGCAGACCTGTAGGCGCAAAAGGATATATCGCAATTAGCATTCGTAATCATTGTGATCTTCAACTGCAGTAAGACTTTAATCCACCTGCTGGAAATGGGCGTGGCACTGCCGATTGAGTTTAATTTTTTACAAAAGACTTAAAAACTTATAATCATCTGTAAGTTATTTTAAAGGTCTAGCTCTTTCCTGTGATTTATTGCCTCAAAAACTGATCATTGGCCCCATAGTGCACTGGTTTGAAAATTGTATTTCAGGAAAAAAATGGAATTAACACGTGAACATGTTCGGGTGAAGATTTTTTTACGATTTTCGACGTAAATTGACAATAAAAGGATGAATCGATCAACTTAATTCGACTTTTTGTGATGAAGCATCACATCCAGCGACTGTAAAACGCTGATTCAATGAATTTGAGCGTGGTCGTCGTTTTTTCTCAGGCCAATTTCGTGCAGGTCGTTCAAGAACGACTGTTGTGGTAGAAAACATCGATGCTGTGCGTAAACTTTTGGAAACTGATCGACCATATCACCTCACACAATTCCTTATCATAAAGCAATCCCATCTACGAACTTCTCTTTAAAATAACAACTTTTAAGGCGTAGATATTGATGAATTTTCAATTTCAGTTGATTAGAGGAATGAAATGAAGAACAGTTATAATTGAAGACCATGGCCTGGCCGGGATTTTAACCCGGGACCACTGGTGTAGCCACTGGTATGGTGTGATGTGTTAAGTTCTAAAACAAACTATACAAGACTTTGAATTTCCTCTTAATAACTCCATGAATTTCAAACGTACTCACATTAATCAACCAATATTTAATAATGGCCTTATACATCATAAATACCATTTCCATTTCGCTCAATATTTCATCCGCTTAACACTAATCTATTAATTTTTCAATTTCCACTATTGAGTCTCATCTGTTCCTTCTACTTGAATCGCTTATTTGTATACCATGATCCTATTTGTACTAAATACCTCAATGAAGATCCCAACATAATCCAAATAATCATGTTACCATCATGTTGAACATGTCGATGATTCCCTAACACTGAGCCCAGATTGTTTTTGGGGTTTTTCACTTCCTATTCGGTTAATTTTACTCCTGCTCTATTTTGTTGTTTCCATTGGCCTGTGTTTACATTTAAGCAACTTTCACCCAGTTCCTTTGCCCATGCCTATGTATTTGCCCCTTTGTTAGAGCACATAAACACTCCGAGATAATTTCGTAATTTATTGCCTTATTTCTGCACCAAGTGTTTTTAGTGGTTAATATCAAAATTGCTTTCTGCAGCTTTTTTCCTTCTTCTTTTCCCTTAAGATAATTTTTCCTTTTCTCCCAGCCCCAGCTAGACGACATTTAAGCCACATCATCTTTAACTTCATTTTCATTACCATTTCCTCTTTCATCATCATCCACATCCGCATACACATCCAGATCATCATTACCATCATCATCATCGTCATCATCATTATCATCACTTTGCTCAACGTTGCTTAGCTTTAGCTTCATTCATCTTAAATGTGTGCTCTAAGTTTTGTTACCCGACTATTTTGAATTTATTGCCCACCCACAATAGGTCACATAACCTCAATCTTTTTTCATCACATTAACCATATTTCTGTTTGAATTAAATTACTCAAGATTTCTGTGTGGCTGATTTGGTTGGCTCTACTGCCTCGCTACCTAAGTAGATGATCCAACTTTAATGTACTCGATACAAGTCTTTATTGGATATTCAATATTTGTCTTTGTTGTTTTGCGGTTTCATGTTATTTTTTTTTTTTCTTTTCATTTTTTCGTTCTTGTGGTAAAACATCCTATTGTGGCTATAAAGCAAATAGAGCCTGAATCACATCACTTGAACATGCTTATTCAATAGAAACTTGGTAAGGCAAATGGATCCAGATATAAAAGTGATTCAAATTTATTGTATTAAATGCGTAAATTTTAAATTATGATTTATACCATTCTGGCAGTACGATAAACCATGATTAATGTCGGTATATGTGTGCTCGTAAACTGATTTATTGACGTGAGAAGTTTAAATGTGTGCGTGGCATAAAAATATGTGTCATAAGCAAGTAAAACAAAAAAAATGTTAAATAAGTTATAAAAGTGAAAATTGAGTTAGAAGTAGGAGCGGGTAGTTACTGCTCGTGTTTATTGTGTGATGAAGGCTTAAATAGATTATTAGCTAAGGCGGGTTAAATTAACTTAGCTTTGCTGGTTTAGTGGAGCCAGCCTATCAAACCTATATTTGACATAATGAGCTTTTAATATTGGATATTTCCTAATTTTCGGTTTCTTTCTTATCCGCACCTAAGCCAAAAGCGAAATAAAAAAAAATAAAAAATAACTACATAAATAAAAGTAAAAAATAAAAATTAAAACAAAAAAAAAACATATGGATATGTATTAGAACGCGGATTTGGACAAGGACACGAGTGACGATAAGACTTGGATGAGGATTTGGGCGACATCTAGGATAAGGATAAGGATAAGGATAAGGAGAAGGAGAAGGAGAAGGAGAAGGAGAAGGAGAAGGAGAAGGAGAAGGAGAAGGAGAAGGAGAAGGAGAAGGAGAAGGATAAGGATAAGGAGAAGGATAAGGATAAGGATAAGGATAAGGATAAGGATAAGGATAAGGATAAGGATAAGGATAAGGATAAGGATAAGGATAAGGATAAGGATAAGGATAAGAATAAGGATAAGGATAAGGATAAGGAAAAGAATAAGGATAAGGATAAGGATAAGGATAAGGACAAGGATAAGGATAAGGATAAGGATAAGGATAAGGATAAGGATAAGGATAAGGATAAGGATAAGGATAAGGATAAGGATAAGTATAAGGATAAGGATAAGGATAAGGATAAGGATAAGGATAAGGATAAGGATAAGGATAAGGATAAGGATAAGGATAAGGATAAGGATAAGGATGAGGATAAGGATAAGGATAAGGATAAGGATAAGGATAAGGATAAGGATAAGGATAAGGATAAGGATAAGGATAAGGATAAGGATAAGGATAAGGATAAGGATAAGGATAAGGATAAGAATAAGGATAAGGATAAGGATAAGGATAAGGATAAGGATAAGGATAAGGATAAGGATAAGGATAAGGATAAGGATAAGGATAAGGATAAGGATAAGGATAAGGATAAGGATAAGGATAAGGATAAGGATAAGGATAAGGATAAGGATAAGGATTAGGATAAGGATAAGGATAAGGATAAGGATAAGGATAAGGATAAGGATAAGGATAAGGATAAGGATAAGGATAAGGATAAGGATAAGGATAAGGATAAGGATAAGGATAAGGATAAGGATAAGGATAAGGATAAGGATAAGGATAAGGATAAGGATAAGGATAAGGATAAGGATAAGGATAAGGATAAGGATAAGGATAAGGATAAGGATAAGGATAAGGATAAGGATAAGGATAAGGATAAGGATAAGGATAAGGATAAGGATAAGGATAAGGATAAGGATAAGGATAAGGATAAGGATAAGGATAAGGATAAGGATAAGGATAAGGATAAGGATAAGGATAAGGATAAGGATAAGGATAAGGATAAGGATAAGGATAAGGATAAGGATAAGGATAAGGATAAGGATAAGGATAAGGATAAGGATAAGGATAAGGATAAGGATAAGGATAAAGATAAGGAAAAGGATAAGGATAAGGATAAGGATAAGGATAAGGATAAGGATAAGGATAAGGATAAGGATAAGGATAAGGATAAGGATAAGGATAAGGATAAGGATAAGGATAAGGATAAGGATAAGGATAAGGATAAGGATAAGGATAAGGATAAGGATAAGGATAAGGATAAGGATAAGGATAAGGATAAGGATAAGGATAAGGATAAGGATAAGGATAAGGATAAGGATAAGGATAAGGATAAAGATAAGGATAAGGATAAGGATAAGGATAAGGATAAGGATAAGGATAAGGATAAGGATAAGGATAAGGATAAGGATAAGGATAAGGATAAGGATAAGGATAAGGATAAGGATTAGGATAAGGATAAGGATAAGGATAAGGATAAGGATAAGGATAAGGATAAGGATAAGGATAAGGATAAGGATAAGGATAAGGATAAGGATAAAGATAAGGATAAGGATAAGGATAAGGATAAAGATAAGGATAAGGATAAGGATAAGGATAAGGATAAGGATAAGGATAATGATATGGATGACAAATACTTGTACAAGGCATGGAGAAAGGATTTTAATAAGGATAAGGACTAAGTTTATGAAAAATAGTATGACACAGATTTGGGTAAGTGTTAGGACACGAATTTGTACAAGGATAAGAACAATAATTACGATATAGATTTGGAAAAAATATTGGGACAAAGATTTGGACAAACACTAGGACTAGGATTTGGAGGATTATGAGATTTGGGGATTATGAGATTGGTACTAGTAATTTGTGCAGGGATTATTGGAAGTATTAGGAACATTTTTAGAATAAGAATTAAGACACAAATTTTGACAAAGAAAATATGAATATAAGACTAAAATCTAAAAGAAACAAGGAATTTGTTTGGATCTAACATTCCCAAGGCAGGTCTCGGTTGAGTCACGATGATAAATTTCCTATTTTTAATAACTTCGTTCAATTCTAAACTAATTATTTAACACATTAGAATTAGCATAGGCCCTCAACATCTTACTTTTATTCTATTTTTTTTTTTTGTTTTGTATTTATAATTAATTTTTATTTTATTTGTTTTATGGATTTTCTGAGTTTTATTCTCAGTGCCTTTCAAAGATTTTGTCACGTCAATTGCTCGGCTGTGTAGATAAACAGTCCACTTTTTTTTGTGCTTTTAAGGTTATATTTAAACTTTAAATCGTAATATTTGAATACGGCCTTTCATTATTTATATTGAAAACAAATTTGAGCTTTAGGCCAAGCATGTTGACAGCACGACATTATGAAGACAAAGATGGCAACAACCAACAACAACAACGGCTTTGTATAGAGCAAATCATACAGCTAGACTATACAGACTGTTTCGTTGGCCGCTACACCAACTCATCATCATACTAGACTACTGATGAGTTGGTGTAGGGGCCAACGAAACAGTCTGTATAGTCAAGCTGTATGATTTGTCTATACAGAGCCGTTGTTGTTGTTGTTGTTGGTTGTTGCCTTCTTTGTCTTCATGATGTCTTATTGTCAACATGCTTGACCTAAAGCTCAAATTTTTTTTCGTTATATCAAAACTTTTTTAAAAATTTTTCTATTAACTTCATCATTCTGTACTTTCCCTCCCCTCTAGAATGTATGGTCAAATGAATGGTCATCATTGATTTCTTTATAAAAAATGATGGCTCATATTTAAGAGTAAAAGTAATAATTAAAAATACAGTGAGTATAAAAGTAATAAAAAATCTTTGTACACACTGTATAGTTCATAAAATACAAAGAAGCCCATTTTTCAGGTATATAACCTCATATTTGCTGACTTGATCGACCAATTTTGATCCCACCTTTATAAAAAATATTTCAAACACGACCCAAAAGCAAAACTTTATAACCCTGTGTATGAGTCTAGTTGGTTTCAATTAAGAAATGCATCATAGTTGGTCTCCATCTAATTAATTTCGCTCTTCAGCTCTCTGGTAATTCCAACATCGAAATTAAGGCATTTTAAAACAACAGATTTATGTAAAGACGCAAAAATAGTAAAAAAAAATATTCCATGAAACGTTCAGTAGATAAGAGAGTTGAGTTTTTAGTTTAAGAAAGCTGAAATCGAAACATTTATTCTGTGAAATAACCACCGCATGGGAATAAAAATTATTTCAATCAGAGTAAAATTACTTTAAAAAATTATGATTTTTGATACATTTTACGTTTTTAATGAGCCGAACAGAACTCATCTTGGAAAATATAAATTCAAACGATAAAATCAAAAACTGCCGGAATCTATTTAATGGCATTGTTTAGATAGATATTAAAAAGCCAAACCATTACTTCTTCCAAACTGAGCACACTCACAAATTTCTATTGAAGCCAGAACACTCACACGAGTGCAATAAAATAGCTGCTGACTAGCGACAATAAAAACCTAATGACGACAATTTTCATTACTATTTATGTCAAGCACGACAAAAAAAAAAAAAAATAAAAAAATACATAAGTAAAATGCCAACTTATTGCCACCTACACATTGCAAACATGCATTAAAATTTCACCTGAATGCTGAACCCATACAAAACTATTATTTTTGGAATTGTCTATAAATACTCGAATGTCCATTTGGCACTTAGATACAAGCACATATCCACACATATATTCATATATAAATCTACTTTTACGCACATTGCTGCTAATGTTTTTCAGACATTTTGCACCGAGGAGCGGCTCCTGGCAGCAGTTTAAATAACAGCTGCTTGGCGCCAATAGCTACGACAACGTCTTTGCTTTCAACTGTTAGCGCTATTTTATTATTGCTATCTCATGCTTAACGTACATTTTCTTACCATCTCTTAATTTCAGCAATTTTTGTGGTCCCAACCTTAACCAGGTGGTAATGCTTGCTGCTGCAGTGCTTGCGACCAGAACATTGCTTTTACGATCTGAGCTTAACATTAATAACCCGAAATGAAATCTCTTTTTCCGCACAGAAGTCATTGAAAGGACCAGCGCTAAATGACACAAATGGGCAATGTGCTAAAATTATAAAGACAACGCTATTACTCGCTCTTACAGACAATAACTTATACTGCTGCTTATTTTGAAAGAAAAAAAAAATTAGAAAGAGTACACCTGAAAATGTGATGGATTTTTAATATATCTTCGCAATGAATTCCACAATATGACATCATTTGTAACATGATTCATTTTATCTACTTCACAGCTCAAATATCTTCCTTACATATGTACATATAGAAAAAAAAATTGTCAATATACTCCTGGAGTTACAGTAACAGTAACAGTAACAGTAACAGTAACAGTAACAGTAACAGTAACAGTAACAGTAACAGTAACAGTAACAGTAACAGTAACAGTAACAGTAACAGTAACAGTAACAGTAACAGTAACAGTAACAGTAACAGTAACAGTAACAGTAACAGTAACAGTAACAGTAACAGTAACAGTAACAGTAACAGTAACAGTAACAGTAACAGTAACAGTAACAGTAACAGTAACAGTAACAGTAACAGTAACAGTAACAGTAACAGTAACAGTAACAGTAACAGTAACAGTAACAGTAACAGTAACAGTAACAGTAACAGTAACAGTAACAGTAACAGTAACAGTAACAGTAACAGTAACAGTAACAGTAACAGTAACAGTAACAGTAACAGTAACAGTAACAGTAACAGTAACAGTAACAGTAACAGTAACAGTAACAGTAACAGTAACAGTAACAGTAACAGTAACAGTAACAGTAACAGTAACAGTAACAGTAACAGTAACAGTAACAGTAACAGTAACAGTAACAGTAACAGTAACAGTAACAGTAACAGTAACAGTAACAGTAACAGTAACAGTAACAGTAACAGTAACAGTAACAGTAACAGTAACAGTAACAGTAACAGTAACAGTAACAGTAACAGTAACAGTAACAGTAACAGTAACAGTAACAGTAACAGTAACAGTAACAGTAACAGTAACAGTAACAGTAACAGTAACAGTAACAGTAACAGTAACAGTAACAGTAACAGTAACAGTAACAGTAACAGTAACAGTAACAGTAACAGTAACAGTAACAGTAACAGTAACAGTAACAGTAACAGTAACAGTAACAGTAACAGTAACAGTAACAGTAACAGTAACAGTAACAGTAACAGTAACAGTAACAGTAACAGTAACAGTAACAGTAACAGTAACAGTAACAGTAACAGTAACAGTAACAGTAACAGTAACAGTAACAGTAACAGTAACAGTAACAGTAACAGTAACAGTAACAGTAACAGTAACAGTAACAGTAACAGTAACAGTAACAGTAACAGTAACAGTAACAGTAACAGTAACAGTAACAGTAACAGTAACAGTAACAGTAAAATAAGTTAGCTATATCGTGAACACACCCATATGTTTTGACGAGACAACTTATCTTAATGCCTCCCCTCCTTTTTCTTAACTCTAAACTTTTCATTTGTTCCCAAAATCCTTATCCTTATCATTATTTTTATATTTGTCATAACAACAACAATGTCCTACTTTTTGTCCTAATTCTTGATTGAATTCACGCCCAAATTCCTGACCTTACTCTTGTTCGAATCCTTTTTCTAATCCTTGTCCCATTTCCTTTCCTAACCTTTGTTCTAAATCTTGGTATGTCCAAGTCTTTTTTCTACTCCTTGTTCCATTTCATATCCTTATCCTTTTCCCAATCTTGACGTCAGTATTTTTTAAGGTGTGTCTAAGTTTATGTCTAAGTCTTTGTATAAGTCTTTGTATAAGTTTTTGTACTTGTCCTTTTCTAAATCCTTGTCAATAGCAGACCTTTTCCCTATCTATTAATTCTTGTTCTAATACTTTTCCCAATCTATGAATTCTTGTTCTATGCTCAAATTATGCCTTTGTCCAAAGCTTTGACCTACTTCTTATCTTACTACTCGCCTAGTCTCTATCCAAATCGTGTCCATCATTCTTTTTCTAATCATTGTCCTAATCCTTATCTAAGATGTTGTTCTGATACTTGGCCTTTTACTTTTGCTTTTTCTATTTCATTTGGTGCATTAAGGTTACTTTTAAAAAGTTTCCGGAGAAGCCATTAATTAAACCGTAGCGCAAATAACATAGAGTTATAATTCACTGCAACGTTTATTCACTGTTGTTACAGTTTTACTGCATTAAGCGATTACCTCCGTGGTGTCATGGCTCCATAAATGTTGTTTTCATTTTCGTTATGAGATCAAAGATTGATTTTTTTTTTTTTTGTTGCAATAATTTCGCAGCACTTCTAATTTTTAATAATTTCACTTCTAATATTTGCATGCAACAATATTGCATTTTTGTTGCATAAGCAGCTGTTTACGCGAACTTACGATGTCTTTGATAATTTTTGAAGCGAAGCTTTTTACGCCTCGTTCTGCGATTTGCTAGAGTGAAATCAGAAAAAACGACACTTTTTTCCGACACCTTTTTTCTTAGAATTGATATTGTTTTCTGCTTGCATCAATTAAACCAGAAAATGTTAAATTAAAAATAATTTCTTGCCCGCTGCAGGAATTGAACCCACAACTTACAGTTCTAACGTTTGCTGGTACTTTCCTCTAACCATTACGCTAAAACCATTTCATAATTTTGTTGATTCAGTAATAAACATTAGCTAAAGCTATGTTTCAGCAGATCACTATAATATATTACTTTAAGAAAGGATTGTGTGTTGACTTTTCTTCAAAGGATTGTGTCTTGGCTAGCCAAACAACAAAAGTAGCAAAAAACAGAACTGTTGCTTCTTCTATTCCACACTGTCATCAACAGCGTTCAGTAGTTTGGGTCATTGTTTGGGCATTTTTTTTTTATTTTTTTTTTTTTTATTTTTGCATAGCGCGAAGGAAAAATTAACAATTGACCAAAAGTGCGTTGACAAGTGCTTTTCTAAGTGACAGAAAAAAAAAATAATAATGATATATAATAAAACTTACTGGTGTGAAGAGAAACGTGTGTTTTTTTAGTTTTTTTGTTATTTTCAAGTTTTGAATTTAAAAATTATTCGAATCGAAAAAAACCCATTAAATTATCAAATCTATGAAATTGTGAATATGCTTCGCTTCTGTCGTGTGTCCAGTGACGCACCTGTGTTTTTTTTTTTATTTTTGTCTTAAGACCAAATATGCTTCCTTCATTTCTATTTAAGAACATTTACCATGTCGCATAAACACACCGAGTAAACATTTCATGCAATGCCTTTGCATGATTCTTGCACTTTCGATCTTGCAGTGGCCTCACGACGTCATGAATTTTTTGGTTTATTTTCGTCATGAGTGCTAAGAACTAACTATCTATTGGCGTGTAATATAGTTTACCGTAGCATATATACATGGGTCAATTGCAAAGAAAACGCTCTTTTTTTGTCCCCGCCCTTTTAACTCTGTTTTTAGGTAAAAACAAAAAGAAAAAAACAAATAAAAAATGAGAAAGTGATCACTGAAGAATATTTATTGATAAAATATTCAGAATCCTAAAATTGTTTGCATATTTGTTTTGAAGAATGTGGGGACACAAAAACATGTGTCCCCAGTTACACTTTTTGATGAAAAACGTGAAAAAAAAGTTGAAAACAATTTAAGAAATTATAACTGTTTTGTAATAGTAGCATTTATTTCTTGTGTTTTATTTTGTTGTTATTTTCAAAACATTGTCATCCCGAATTTGGCTTTCGATTTACATTTAGTCTCCAAGCATTGTATTGAACGTCACATTTTTTTTTACACTTCGTTAGTTTTAATTTAGGAGTGGTATAGATGACAAGTAGTTATATTAAGGAAGGGCAGGGATTAGTTCTCATGAAATTCTAAAAATTAAGACGATTAAATAATATTAAAGTACATTTTTGTGTGTTCTCTCAGTTCATTATGATAAGTACGTGTAAAAATGTAATGAACGTCACGTGGAGTTTTATTAAAGCAAAACTAGTAAGTAAAAAATACAAGTTTAAAATCATTGTTTCATTGGTTTTGATTAATTTCCTTGTTTTAGTGTATTTGCGAAATAAAATTCCTAAGAAAAAAAACTAAAAAGAGGTAAATGTATTGAACGTCACGTTTTAGATATGTCACACCACCGGCTGAAGTATTAATTTTGTATTTCGTTTTTGTATATTTAAGAGTAAAATAGCAAAATTAATGCCTGCTGAAAGAGCACGAAGATATCGGGAAAAAATAAAGCTGGATAAAGAACGAAATGAAGAATATAAACGAAAGCAAAAAGAATGGTACCTATGTTTGACTTTGACCTGATTTTTGTTTTTACTAACTGATATCGCCCATTTCACATTGACGTGATAAGTTGCGTTGATCATCTCCGATTTCTCTCAAATATTTATATTTTTCGTGCATTGGTCCATTGATTTGAAAACCAAATTCGAAGTTATAAGTTTTTAGAATAATTTCTCGCGGCCAAAATAGAGTCTATTTTGAGACAACGTAGCTCAATCAACTTAAGACCGATTACCGGTAATATAGTATCATTGGAAAAGTTATTTCATCTTTTTTGAGGAAAAGTTCAAAATTTTTGAAAATATTGCAATAAGTTGACTCATTCTTCATTTGTTTAAGTTTAATACCATGCCAGCAACACGTGCTATAATTTTTTTTCCTTTTTTATAATTTTAATTTTTTTTATATTTTTACGTAAGGTTATACCTTTCCAATGATATAAAATGAAGATGTGGTTTTAAGGGTTTCAGAAATTATATTGTAAAACGTGAAGTCTAAATAAACTTTCAACACAAATTAAACTAGCTATTGAATTTTTAATTTTTTGTAAAAAAATAAAGAAAAAAAATTGGATGATAATTTTATGTATAGCTGAATTATATACTTTATATTTACTTTTTATTTTTTTTTTTTTTATTCAAAAGAATAAACCTGTTTTTTGTTAAACCCCCAACTTGATTTATATTATTTGGTTAACCGCAACAAAATGTATTGAACGTCACAAAATGTATTGAACGTCACCCTGTTGTTTTTTCTTAAATTGCTTATTATTTAACACTTTTCTATTATTCATTGCTGCAAGTCTATACTTTGAAAATAACCTCTACGTTGATGTCTTTTTGGTGAAAAATTTCAAGGTTTTCCCGTTAAAATTGTAAAATAACAGCCCTATTCTGCTTGTTAACTTAACAAGGAATTGTTAAGGAGCTCTTGTTAATGTTCTTGTTATGTAATGTAAATGTTCGTATTCTGGCAAATCATTTACAATTTGAAAGCTCTCAAAAGCTATTGAAGTTCACCACGCATGGTGAAAATGTAAATGCCTTAGATATAAAGCGTCAGCTGTTTTTATATTGCTCTTTTCTTGCTTATTTTGATTGCTTATGTTTGTTTTTCTACAAGTAAGATGGAAAATGTTAAGAAATATATAATTTACTAATTGTCTTCAATTGTTTTAAGTTTCAAAATGAATTTTTTTAATAGCCAAGCAATTTTCGAGTGTTTTGCAGTCTTTAAAATTTATTTTTTCTTTGATATTCTTCAGTATCAATGCTAAAAAGAAGTAAAATGAAAGAATTCATCCATTTTTTATTATTCATTCCATTTTATTTTATTTACACAGCATTTGTTTGCATAATACTGAAATATTAGTATTAGACAGATAACTACCTTTCGTTGTTAAGTTGTTATCTGTCATTAACAAAATAGTAAAGAAAGGAGCTTTCAAATTATCACCAGAATACGAAACCATAACAATTTGTTAATATTAACTATTTTGTTAATGTGGTGAGCTTAGTTAACCTGCCAGAATAGGGCTGTAAGTAGGTATTATTGGTAAAAATATATTATTTCTGTAATTGAAATTACGATTTTTTCAAAAGCTGATTTAACTGATGAAATAACGTTAAAAACATCGCAGTAAGCTTTAATTTGCAATATTTTTAAATTTTTACTGATTTTTCTCGCATATCTTCTATGTGACGTTCAATATAAAAATCGTATAAAAACCAAAGAAAAAATTATTTTTTGCAGGGCCTAAAAACAACTTCAAATTCTCCTTTAATTTTCACTTAATTTGACCACTCTAACGGAAAATTTTAAAAAACTTTAAAAACAACACATGAAAACCTTTTTGTGTACGTTTTTTTGCAATTGACCCACATACATAACGAGTTATAGTCCCATGTAATAAATATGAACTTTTATGGCTAAAGTGATACCCTATGTATCCCAATGTAATATTTAATTTCTCTTATATTTTTGGTATAAAGTCAAAAAATTTAACTATACTGTCGTGCCATTACTTTTATCATATCATATATACTCAACGAGTATCAATTCCATGCAATACCGATGCCTTTGAACAAATTTTTTTTAACTTTTTTGGTAATTTTTTAAAAGTATTCCTTGCTACTTTTGATTCGTATAAGTCGAGAAGTAAAACAGAGCCTTGTTCAATGATTTTCTTTGGATGTATTAGTCGCATAAAACTCTCACAGAGCATACCTCAATATCTTCTTGTTAAAAATACAGTCAACTTTACAGATAACTTTCAAGTAATTGTTATCAAGAATTTGCAAGGGGAAAAAACTTTTACTTTTCAAGCTTCAGATTAAATCAATTCACTTTTTTTAGGGAGAGTCGGAAGAAATAATATTCAAAATAGCTTATCTTTTGTTATTCCTGTCAGTTACTACCCAACAAGCAGATTCAGAAAAAGGTTAAATATTTAATATAGTATGCTTTGCTTTTGGATTTCTCATTATCATTACGATTGCAATTATTCTTATCTCTTTCCAGTAACACTTACGTTTTTCTACTAACATTTAAAAAAAAATGAGTGATAACAGACTAAAACTAATAATGAAATATTCTCAAAATTGTTGATGCCTTTCATATACCAATGAAAATACAGTTAAACTGAAATTTCAACGATATAAATGCAGATTCAAAATTGTTTTGCAGTAAAAACTGCAAAACTAATTAACTGTAAATTATGTCCAGTACCTACCTTCCTTATACACACTGTGAAAAATAGAGCAGTTCAAACAATGAAAATTTCCAACCCATTATAATTTAAAGTCGAAAACTTTGCGTAAAATTATGACAAAATTTACGATACAAGCAACAAAAAATATGACACAAAAGAAGCAAAGAAACAAAAAATCATCATTAAAAATGAACCAAAAATAATCAATATTCATGAGTTCGTGAGTGCGAAAAGGGCAGCAGAATATCATCAATTAACATGAGTTTTCAAATAATTTTGACACTTGCAGAAATCAGCATAAAGTTGGCACCAGAGTTTTATTCACACCAGTACAGAGGGTAGAGCAATGAATGTAGTTAACAAAATAGAGAGTGCGTGAAAGAGAAAGAGAGAGAGAGAAAAAGAGAAAGAATTTGAAATAATAATAATTATAAAAATAATATTAGTAGTAGCGATAAAAGTGTTGAAGCGAATGACAGTTTTATCATTTTACTCAACTTTTTGGTTGACACACAAAAAGAGAAGAATAAAGTTTACGAACACTAAAACCACAAAACTGCAACGCAGTTGAAAAAGGTAAGACCGCTCAGAGGTGGAACAAACAAATGATGAGAGACCGAAAAATAAAGAGAGTTGAAAGTCAAAAATGTTCATTAAATGCTAATTAAAACTACAGCAGCGGCTATCAAAAGTAGGGCAGGCAACAGTTCGGGCGATGAATCGTCTCACTCCTCTCGTACTCACTAAGTTCATCATTTATTTCTGAAATATGAGGGCATAAGGAAAACCAAATAGAAGGGGAATACGGCGGACGCAAAAGTGCAAAAATTATTAAATGTAAAATAGGGTACAGCTAGCGCAACTCTTAGCAATAAATTAATATGATATCGGTATAAGTTTTATTTTGTACAGGAAACAAAAGTGCAATTTGGATGACTGGAAGCTATTGTGTATTTCTGTATTGTTAGAGCAATAGTTGATATTTTTAGGTATCCGGCTTTTATCTCATAAATTTAGTGCTCTTAAACAAAGAATGCAAATTAAGTAAGTCCTGATATTACGAAAAGCAAGTTCAATGAGACAGTAAGATACGAAGGTAGTCCCAGAAGTACCCGACCGAACAAAGAAACACAAAGCATAGGAGAATAGAATATCTTAATTTCTCCATATTGTATACTTTTAGCTCCAAACAAATTTTCCAGCGAGGTTCAATAGCTTCCATACCCTGTTAATTGTGAGAACTGTCGAGCTTATCAAAATAGCAATCGAATTTTACTATTTTTCAATTTTCTTTTTCTTTTAATTATTAACACTCAATTATTTTTATTAGTATTCTTTTATTTTGAATTAACAAAACATTTTTTAGCTTCGGCTCAGGAACCGAACCCCGCGGCTTTAAAATTTGCATTGAGTGGTTCACGCACTATACGCACTCGCCAACGACCAAACCAAGCCACTCGTGCGTAGATCATATTACCAACAAAGCTGTTATAAAAGCTTTTTTATTTATGTGTGGAGCAAAAAGGAAAGGAAGCAACGAAACACAACTTTGCGGTGATGATAGGAATTGTGCAACCGTAATTGTACTCACACAAAAAAGAACAATAGCTAAGATCAAAACAACAACTACTCAATGCAAGTAAAAATTTATTTCACAAATCACAGTGAAATTATTTCAAAAAAATTAAAAATCCAAAATCTAAAAACCAGTCTCAATAAAGTCAGTCCCATCTTCAAGCAAAAAGAGCGCACTATAATCGCTACCAGCTCAATAAAGTTGCTGGCATCTGCAAGCACAATTCAGCAACAGCCAAGCTTTTAACCCTGCCATACACCGCTCACAGTCGCCATATCTGCTTACAGCCACTCACAGCGGCTAAAAGTCGCTCATAGACGCTCACAATCACTCACAGTTGCTTGAAGTTGCTCACAGCTAATCACAAGCAACTTACAGCCAGTTAACAGTCGCATACAGCTAGCTCTCAATCGGTGGGAGTTGCTCACAGCCTATGATGGTCGAAATGGATGGCTCCTTTAAAATCATCGGAAATTTTAATAGCTTTTTTGACTCGTAAGCGATCGGGCGAGAGATGGAGAAGTGGATAAAAATGTCTTAACGTTTACTGGCGCCGTTCCTAACTCGGAATCTTTAAAACGAGCATCAAAATAATGTTTATTGTCAAATAACGCATTCCCCATAAGCTCCAAGAATTTGTCAACAAGTGATAAATGTGGAAATATGGAAATGTGGAAAATCTTCTGTAACTCAAAGAACTATCTCGAACGAACATTTACTTACCATGACCGCAATTTAACCAGTAAAATCATGATCTGGGGAAGTAAGTGGCGATGTAAAGGCGCATGCTTTGGAAAGATGATTCAGACATTGCGAAAATCTGCACTGAATTGAATGCTCAAACCTGACCGCCTTTGTACCACATGGATATGTTTTATTCTTTTAGGACATCGGCAATTCGGATTTTGAGGAGAAATTCGACGAGAAGCTCTGAACAGTTTGTCAATTGGAGGAAATTTATTTCAGCTTTTTAACATAAACGTGTTTTTTCATATGGACATCATTAGACCTCAAGAAGTTTCATCATTTTCGAAATAATGATAGGTTTTTTATTGAGATAAATCACGAGTACCTGCAATACATGTTCCATCGACCGTATTGAAAAAAAGTACCCCGCACACCATCAAATCTGAAGCTTTTTTAAAAAAAATTTCGAAAACAAAAAAAAAATATTTTTTTGTTACCGAACGTCGTATTCAAGTTTTTCTTCATATCTTCGGCATTTAAAGACCGATCTTAAAGAATGACTATCAATGTTTTTGTTTCTAGGAGTCCAACTGTTTTGTTCCAAAGGTCGTTGGGGTCAAGGAACAAAAAATTTGGTCTCCTCGAGACAAAAATATCGATAGATAATTTTTTAAAATCGGACTGTATATGTCGAAGATATGACAAAAAAAAGAAACCCTACGTTCGGCAAAAAATTAAAAATTTTCTTTAAATAGTTCTACTGGGATAATCGATATACTTTTTTCAAAAGATTTTAATGATTTTTTGCGCGCTTTAATTTGACAACCTTAGAATGAATGGTACATTAGGATGGTAGAAACTGGAACTTAGTGGGTAAGTACTAGAACGTGGTGCTGGACCCCAATGACTTTCAAAGCAAAACTATTGGACTCCTCGAAAAAAAAAAAATGAATATGTCATTCTTTAAGATCGGACTGTAAGTGCTGAAGATATAAAAAAAAAACTTATATGCGCAACCCCTAGGTTAGATTAGGTTGACGCGGCTGTCTCTTTTAAGACACACTTAGGCCAATTAGGTCCGTTGTGGAACCAGGGGTTAATTATTTTCCACTCTATCTAAGTCTGTTGAAGCTATTTATAAAGCTGAGAATTCTGTAGACCGAAGATTTTGAGAGCTCGTCTAGGTCACTGTGGAGCCAGTTACCTAGGAAAAGGTGGCGTTTTCTGGCCAGAACTGGGCATATGCAGAGAAGATGTGTTGTGGATTCTACCTCCTTCTCGTCTCTGCAAAAGTCGTTATGGAGGATTTTTAGTCTTCGGACATGGTTTCCAATTAGGCAGAACTCCTATGACAATATTTATTCGGTCTCTTCAAAGGGAAATTAGTTCTTTTGAGCGTTTTAAGTTCAGGGTTGGCCACATTTGATGCGCCGTAAGGCATGTGCTACCCGTAGACCACCTAATGTTGGTACATTCAAGGGATAGTGCATTTGTGCGTAATTTACATGTGGCGAGAGGTATTCCAATTTGTTCCTTATCTGTCGATAAGGGTTTGGTAGTACAATTACGAGCGAGTTTGTCTGCTTTGCAGTTTCCTGGGAAGTCTCTATGTCCGAGGATCCAACATAGAAATGTATTGAGTTGCTCTGCCATCTCATTTAGAGATCTGCGCCAGCTTAGGACTGTTTTAGATGTTGTTACAACAGATTGCAGGGATTTCAAAGCGGCTTAACTGTCAGATTGAATACAAATATCTCTAGTTGATATATCATTCATCTGAAGCCAAGTAACGGCACGTGTATCGTAATAACTTCAGCTTGGAAGTTATTACGATACACGTGTCCTGCAGTGGTCGGGGAGCCTAAAGGCAAGGTTGATGTTTATTGATGCAGAGTAGACTCCTCCCCCTACTTTGCCATCTAATTTTGATCCATTAGTGTTGATTTCAGTGGCATTGTTTGGTGGAGGACTTCTAAGTTCCCATTCATTTCTGGATGGAATTGATAATCAAATTTTTTGTCGAAAAGAAGTTTTTGCGTGATGTAGTCTACGGTCTTAGGTATTGGAGGAAGAAGTTTCCTAGTGTTAGAGCTTCCATTGGGAAGAGGCTTCTAGACGGATTGCTGTCTTTGCAGCCTCTGTTTTGTTAGGATATCTAGTGGTGTCAGGTGGAGCATAATATCAAGTACAGCCGTTGGAGTAGTTCTCATCGCTCCGCTGATGCACAGCTCAGCTGACTGTTGATTTTTGCGAAGTATATTGAGGTGTGTTTGTTTGTTAAGTGCGGCCCACCAAACTATAGCACCGTATAGCAATATTGAGCTTATAACAGCTGTATGGAGTCAGTGAGTAACCTTAGGTTGTAATCCGCATTTGCTACCCACTGCTATTTTGCATGAATATAGGGCTATATTGGCGTTTTTGGATCTCTTGAGCAGATTGGGTTTCCTATCTAAGATGAGACCCAGGTATTTTGCTTGTTCTGAGAAATTGAGTCTTGTATTTCCCTGTTTTGGAGGACTGATTTTGGGTAAGTTGTGTTGTCTAGTAAAGACCACTAACTCAGTTTTATTAGGATTAACGCTGAGTCCACAGCGCAACCCCTACGTTCGGTCAAAAAAATTATTTTTTTTTTTTTAATTTTCGAAATTTTTTTTTAAATGCTTCAGATTAGATGGTGTGCGGCGTCCTTTTTTTCAATAAGGTCTAGAGTACATGTACTCGTCCTTTTACTCAATAAAAAACTTAGTAATTCGAAAATGATGAAACCGATTGAGGTCTAATGAGGTCCTCATTCCGGTTTTAAGTTTTGAAGGTGTTTTCCTGGAAATGTGTTTTGAAATTGAAAAAGAACAAAGGTGAAGTTTTAACTAAAGCCTCATAAATAGATTATCTAGTGAACACACACTCGCAAACTCCAAAGCTTAATATTTTGATAGCTATTTAATGATTCTCTGCTATTAAAATAAATATGTCATATTTTAAAGGCTCTAAGATGATGTATGGCCTTAATGGCGCAACAGACATGCAACAACATTTATAAATGTTTCTTTCTTGTAATACATAAAAGTAACAACACCTCGGAGCCACAAAATTGTTCTTTTTTGTTGCTGTAGTTGATATTAAATATTTTGTATTACAGACAAGCTCATTACAATAAGCTGCAAAATTAACCAGCAACATATTTGATTACAGCTTTAGCTGCTGTTGCTGGCTTAAGTTGCTATTGCTGCTTTACCTCCTGTTGTCTGTTACTCGTATTGTTGCTGTTTTTTATAATTTATGCAGTCCAAAAGTTTAAATTAATTTAATAACCAGACGAAGCTCAAGTCATTAACAAAGCATTTAAAAGCGAGCCCTTTGCCTAGCTAACCCTAGACAGGCGAGCAACAGCAACAGCAACAGCACCAACAGTAACAATCTCAGGCAGGTACAACGACAACAGCTACACAAACTTCAGGCAACAACAATAATATTGTGTTGGCAACCCTATCCACCTTTGGTTGTGTTGTCATACACTGTAAATGACACAAAATCGCCTCATTAGCATGTCAAACAAGAAATTCTTGCTGTTGCTGCTGTCGATGGTTTTGTTAATTTTGTTGTTACTTTGGTTGTGCTGTCATCGTCCTGTTGGTGTTATTGTTGATGTTGTTGTTGTTTGTGTTAGCTGATTGCTGTGGTGCTTTTTTCCATGTTATAATTTGTTGTTATATTGTTAAGTTTCACTGATTACACTGCGTTTAATTAACATGCCCAACGCCATGGATAACCATTTGCTTTGGTTTCGTTTCAGAAGTTCCCGGCAAGGATCCGATAATTAGTGGAATTCGTTCGCGTTATCGTGTTGGTGATATTATACGAGGAAATTGCACGTCACGCCATTCAAAACCGGCAGCCAATCTGACATGGACAATAAATGGTTACGAGGTGAGTAACTCAGTCATTCATAACTTTGCAAAATTGTATTTGTAGTGGGTATGTGTGCATTAAGCTAATGAAGATTTTGACTACGATGTTATTACTTAAGATAATGAGGAACGAGATGAACCAACTTCATTACGATTTATGTCAAAGTGTAATGCTTTCAATTTGAGTTGATTTGGTATGGGTGAGTTGGATGTGCCATTCATGTCATAGTAGATTTTATTGTAGGAACTGGATTTGATTGTTTGAGGTTAGTGCTCAGAAGATACACTTAGATCGATAATGAAAAATCTAAAGCTCAACGTTTGTGTGTATGGGCCCCGACGAACATTTGAAGCAAAACTTTGATTTGAGAAATGGAATATACAATAAAAAATGTCTTCTTTGTAGTGTGAATGGACTGTATGCCCATCATATGATACTCATCATATGATACTCATCACATGATACTCATCATATGATATTCATGACATAATACTCTTCATATGATACTGATCATATGTAACCCATCAGAAAATACCGATCATACGACACACATCATATGATACCCATCACATGGTACCCATTACAAGAGTCCCATTACATGATATCCATCATATGATGAACATCATATGATACTCATCACATGACACTCATCACATGATTCCATCATATGATATTCATGACATGATACTCATCATATTATATTCATCCTATGATACGAATCATATGATACTCATACCGATCATATGCTACCCACCAGATGACACCTATTAGATGATACCCATCGTATGATACCCAGTAGACGATATCTTTCATACGATAACCATCATATGATAATTATCATATGATAACCATCATATGATAACCATCATATGATAACCATCATATGATAACCATCTTATGATAACCATCATATGATAACCATCATATGATAACCATCATATGATAACCATCATATGATAACCATCATATGATAACCATAACATGATATCCATCATGTGATACTCATCATATGATATGATACTAAGCATATGATACAGATCCCCATCATATGATACCCATCAAACAATATAGTGCAGATGATATGATACTCATCATATGATACTTATCATATGACAGTCATCATATGATATTCATCATACCATTCATCATACGATATCATACCAATCATATGATACCCATTACATGATACCCATCAGATGATATCGATTGGAGGATACCCATTATGATACCCATGGTATGGTACCTATCATAAAATAAACATCATATGATTCCCATGACATGATATCTATCATATGATACCTATTATATGATATTCATCATATAATACTCATCATATGGTACCGATCATATGATACACATTATATGATACCAATGAAACGATACCCATCATATAATACCCATCTTATGGTACTCATCATATGATACCCATTTCATGATGTAGATCATATGATATACATCACATGATATCTACCATATGATATACATCACATGATATCTATCATATTATACTTATCATACCATAATTATCTCTCTATATTTATCATACCACTCTAGTCATGCCATACTTTTGATACGATAACTATCAGGGTAAACATATCATACCACACCCAACACACCATACCCTTCATAGTAAACACATCATACCACCCCTATCATTACATTCTCCTCTTTCTAAGCCCAGCATACTCATCTTACATCAAATTAAGTCACTTCGTACCGGAGATAGGCGTGGTTTTCAAACAATTTGGCTTATTTTGCAACTCCATCCTCCTTTTTAAAATAAAAAACAAAATTGAGGCTGTAATGGTTATGACAGATAGATTGTCAGACAGACGGACGGCTAAATCAACTCAGGTCGCAATGCTGATCAAGAATATTTATACTTTTCTATACCAATCATGTATATAAAGGGTGATTTTTTTGAGGTTATGATTTTCATGCATTAGTATTTGACAGATCACGTGGGATTTCAGACATGGTATAATGAAACTACTCAAGTCTGCATATCAAACTCTTCTGAGTATTTTCTTTATTTCTTAGTCTTAAGCTAAACAGTGGTGAATATTCTTATTCTAGGTTATTAAGCTGAACAGTGTTGAATATACGTATTGTAGATTATTAAGCTAAACAGTGGTGAATATACTTAGTAACAATAATGCCAATGTAAATTATTGTTAATACGTTAAGGTGCTGTTACACCTCCCTTCCAAAGAAAAGAAACAGGTAGGTTAGTTGATCAATCTTCCCCCCTGTAGCGTTTCTTTGTTAGGGCTAAAATCTTAATTGGTTTGAGTGAACGAATTCCTTTACGATAGGGTTCATAGCATTGTATGTATGAACACTGAGTTTCATACATACAATGATACATTCATATCACTATATTTCCTTCCGCATTATAAGATTCGTTCATTCATAGCAATTTAATCGAGAAAAAGAGATAAAAATAATATTAATAAACAATCGCATTTCTAAAAATTCGTTCATCCGTAGCAACTTAATTCAGGAAAATATATAAAATATATATTAGAACTAAATAGAAAAAAATTTACATATTTAATGCACAATTTTGTTGATGTCAAATATTTCATTTGTGTTTGTTTTTTTTTTTTTTTTTTTTTGTTATTTTTGTATATATACTTATTAATAGTTACAAGAGATTTAAATTCATATTTTATAGATAAGTATTAATAAGAATGTTTTACAGTGAGTGTGTTTTTTTTTTTTTTTTTTTTTTTTTTTTTTGTTTTTTATCATCATAATGTATCACAATACGTGTGTTCTTAAAAATATGTTCTTATGTATTTCTTATTTAGGTACTCAAGCTAAAGGAATATTTAAACTGTGATTACAAAATTTGCGTTTTCTTTGTTTTTTTTAGTTGTATATTTCTTATTTTTTTTTTTTTTTTGTTTGGTTTTTGTTTTTATATAATCGTTAAATTAGTAGTTTCCTTAATTTTGATGCGCAACATTGTAAAAATAAAGTTATTAATATTTATTAATTTGCTTTTCTTAGCCTGTTTTTATGTATAATTTTTTCTTTCTTTTTTGCTTTATCGTAAATAGTAATGTTAACTCCATCAACGTTTTTAACTAAATATGGGCCTTGATAAATACTTTGGTGTTTGTCGTATGGTTCTTTTTGAACTAAAACGCTATCATTCTCTCTCAAGATTAATGGTTTCGCATATCTGTCATACAATTGTTTGTTTTTTATTTTGTGTTTGTTTATTAAATCTTTGACTAATATGTGTGTCTTTTGTAAACGATATTTCACCTCCTTTGAATAGCTGTCTACGTTATAAATTGGGTCAATAGATTGTTTTTTAACCTCTTGTGGCAATGTTGCTCTTTTGCCAAAAACTAATTCGAAAGGCGTAAATTTATTATCAAACGCTGTGTTTGATGTAGTGTTATGGAAAAAGGTAAAATATTTAAGGTATGTATCCCAATCAGAAACATTTTCGTTTAAATATGCACGAAGATATTCGTTGAAAACTCTATGATTACGTTCTACGGTCGCCACGGTTTCATGATGATGTGCTGTTGAAAAATCATGTCTTATTTTTAAAAATTTATTCAATTCAGAAAAAATTTCATTTTTGAATTCAGTACCCAAATCGGATTTTATTGAGTTCATTGTGCCATAAACAAGCACAAAACTTTCAAAAATTGCTCTAGCAACTGTTTTTGCACTTTTGTCAGGTATTGCAATTGTCACTAAATACTTGGTTAAGTCGCATATCAACGTAAGAGCGAACTTGTTGCTTAAATGTGTTTCGGGTAATGGGCCTATAGTATCAATTACAACCACATCAAATGGTTGAGTTGGAGTCGGAGTGAAGACCAAGTGTTCTTTACCACCCGGCCTTACTTTGTTAACCCTACATTTTTCACATAGTTTTACGAATTTAGAGACATCTCGAGTCATATTTTTCCAGTAGTATTGAGTTCTAAGTTTTGCATACAATTTTTTGATTCCACAATGTCCTCCGCATATTGGATCATTATGAAAAATTGTCATTAGTTGTTGTTTTTTTCCATTATCAAGTATCGTCTCAACTGGGTTTGTTAATAAAATTTCTAGTGTTTTTAATAGTTTGTTACCATGGTTTTTAAGTTCTGTTGCAGAAAAGTATTTAAAAAATATATCATCCTTTGGCCATTCTATTTTTTTTATGTTGTTGTTGCCGGCTTCACTTTGAAGCCTCAAAAGCAAATCGTCTAAATTAAATGTTTCGTTAACAATAACAACACTGATTAAAAGAATTTTTTTTCGCTTGATATGTGCATAAATATAAAAATTTGAAATTTTATTGTTTACGTTATATTTTATCTGAGACCTGATTCTAGGTATTTTAGAAGTGAATTCGTATGTAAATTTATCATAAACTAATATTTTGTCAATTGCACCAACCTTTTTTTGTGCAAAACTTTGTGAATTTAATTTGGTTGCTTGTTTAGTCATTCCACGAGTTGTCACCGTTAAAACAGAATTGCTAGTATTTTTTATTTCATCAATTGTAATACGTGAGAGTGCATCAGCACCAACGTTTGTTTTGCCCTTAATGTATTCAATATTGAAATTGTATTCCGATAGTTCTAGTCTTATTCTAGAAAGTTTTGAAGCTGGATCTTTCATATTAAAAAGATAAACTAAAGGTCTATGGTCTGACCTGACAGTAAAATTTGTACCATAAACATAGGGTCGAAATTGTTTTATGGCAAAATAAATAGCTAACAACTCCAATTCTATGATTGGCTTCTTTTGCTCAGATTTATTGAAAGACTTTGAAGCAAAGCATACTGGCAAATCATTACCATTATGGTCTTGACTCAATATTGCCCCACATCCAATCTTTGATGCGTCAACTGTAATAACAAACCTTTTGTGGAAATCCGGATATTGCAACAATTTCGGAGATATTAAAGCTGACTTTAATTTCTCAAATGCTGCTTCACATTCATTGCCCCACGTAAATTTCACACTTTTCCGACTTAAATTATTTAATGGTGCTGCCCACAATGCAAAATTCGGTATAAATCTGCGGTAATAGTTTGCAAAAGCAACGAATCGCTTAACAGAATCTTTGTCGATGGGTTTTGGATAACTTTGAATTGCGTGTATTTTGGAATTGTCTGGTAAAAGACCATCAGCAGTACACTTGTGACCCAGAAATGTTACTTCTGGTCGGAAAAAGTTGCACTTATATGGATTTAACTTGAGATTAAATGACCTGCAAGTATCAAAAACTTTTGATAAATTTTTTATGTGATGCGCTTCACTACAACCGATAACAATAACGTCATCAACATAGAGGAATGCTTGGTTAGGTGATAGACCTGAAAATGCGGTCGACATCATTCGTGTGAAAGAATTTGGAGCAACATTCAATCCGAAAGGCAGAACTTTCCAACGAAAAGCACCTCTATCCGTACTAAACGAAGTAATATCTCGTGAATCTTCATGAAGGGGTATCTGGTGAAATCCCGAAAACAAATCCAGTGTGGAAAAATATTTGGCCCTCCCAAGGTTATCTAAGATGTCATCAACGCGAGCAAGTGGAAATCTATCGGCAACTAATTTTTTATTAACCGCTCGAAAATCTACGCACATACGATATGATTTTTTGTTATTTGGATCCTTTTTTGGAACCAGAATCAATGGACTGTTAAAATTGGAATAGCTGGGTTCTATCAAATTGTTTTGCAATAAGTTGTCTACTTGTCTATTTATTTCCTCCCTCTGTGAATACGGCAGTCGGTAATTTTTAATATAAACAGGTGTTTTATCAACTAATCTAAGCTTCTGCTCGTAGAAATTGTTTAGTGTCATGCGGTCACTCTTTAATGCAAATATGTCAGCGTACTGAAGGCACAAATCCAATAGTTTGCTCTCAGCATAATCAGGCATTTGGTTTTTGAGAATCGATATCAATTCGGTTGTACGATTCTCATCAGACGAGATTTTGTTTATCATGAATACATTGTAATTGGAGAGGTTTTCTGTTCGAAGGGTAGAATTTTTTACGTATCTTAATTGGTTTGTTGTATTTATAACTTTTATAATTGGAGTATTCGTATCGACGACACACTTTGCTGTAAATACGCCACTACAAATTTCCTGTGAATCAATGAAAACAGGCTGTGAGCATTTGCCCAAATTAAAGATACGATAAACTTCACACCTTGGTGGAATAACAAAAGTATCATTGCTTGTACCATGCAAAATTGGTAGATCTAGCTTTGATCTGCCTACACATAATGAGATAGAATCGGTTTCATAGCTGATGTTGCATTTATATAATTTTAAAAAATCTTTTCCAAGTATACCATCTGACGGTATATTAAAATCATCTTCTACAAGATGCAGAGTATGTGGGATTAAGAAATCAGATATAGCCAGGTTAGTAGTAATTGTACCTAAAGTTGAGATAGTATTTGCCCTTACGCCAGTTATGTTGATTATCTCATTGCTATTTATTTTTGTGTAGTTCTTTATACTAGAACGTTTAACTAATGATATGTCTGCCTGTGTATCAACAAGAAAAGTAGAAAGCTTGTTTGAGTCTGTAAAATTAATTTCAACATAATCTGCATAGTTTAGATTTAGGCAGTAAATTGCTTTTCTTGGACTGTCTTGATTTAATTGTCTTGGTTTTCTTCCCCCAGCATACGCTGCTGAGGGGCATTCACGTTTAAAGTACGAATGCTTGCATGTCTGTGGCGATTATTATTAGAGCGAACGCTGTTATTGAAACTATTGCTGTTATTAGTGGATTGATTATTTGTCTGGTTGTTATTGTTGCGAAAATTATTCCTGTGGCCTGGAAAATTGCTGTAACTGCGATTAGAACTATACCTAAAATTGGCATTTCCACGATAATTATTTGAAAAATTATTTCTATGCCCCCGAAAATTATTAAGATGATAGTGTCCATTGCCACGATGATTGTTGTATGTATTGTTAGAACGCGTACGAAATGAAAGCACTTGTCGTTCTTTTACTTCGTTGGTTTGCTCAACAATCAACTTCGCTACAACATCTTTTGAATCTGTAAAAGTTGAAGACGCTAATATGGATTTTACTAAATCCGAATTAGCATTCAATCTACAAACATTAACCGTTTGTTCAACCGACATTTCGTGTGCTTTTGCCTGGTTAATTCCTTCAATTATTAAGGAACGTTCCAAGGAGTCAGATAACTCTTCGACTTGCTTAGCAAAACCTGAATAATTATTATTTCTAACTTGAAGTGACGCAATTTTGCCAGCTACCACCTTAGAGCTGTCCGGTTTGATACGATTCCGTAGCGCGATCTTTATGTCATTAATTGCACCTATGTTTGTAGGCAGAGCTTCACGAGCTTTGCCTTCTAACTTTGATTTAAGAAAGGCTATAAAAGTACCTGTCAAGGTCGCGTCCGTCAAATCTTCAATCAAGTTTATTTTGTCAATAAATGATTCGAGTGCCAATGGATCTCCGGTGTAATTGTCACGTATTATTGAAGAACACATGTGTATAAACGCTTTCTTTTGTTCGGTTGTAGCCATCTCGGCGTAATTTTTTTCAAGGCTTAAACTAAATGAAATATTTTGTGAACTTGTGGTTGAATAATTTGTGTATGGCGTGTCATTCAGGGCTGGTAAAGAAGGGCAACGTTTAAAACAAGTTTCTTTTGATTTTGCATCAGTAAACTCATCGCTAAATTCAGTTAGGTCTATCAACTAAAGCTATCAAATTTGGATACTGTGGGATTCTTATGTTAAGCTTTAATCTACTAAAACACTCGACTAATAACTCTCTATATCGTAAAATTTTAAGATTTGTTGCGTTTCTCTTGTCACTTGGACATTCTTTAATATGTTCGTTTACAAATATTACTATGGAATTATAGGTTTCAATAAGCAAAATTTTGTACTCTTGAATTTTCGATTCGCTCGTCGAAAGTGGACGATTTTGTAACACTCGTTTTGTTACTTTAGTAAACTCTGTGCATAAATATTTTAAATCAATTTCAAATTCTGACATTAAATGAAAACCTTATTTTTACTATGCTGCAACATACAAAATTATTTACTATTTTATTATTAAAATTATATTATAATTGATTATTTGATAATAGCAAGCAAGTAATTGTATAGTTAATTTTGTTTTATAAATAGAAGAGAAAAGCAGAGAGAAAAAAAAAATGCATAAAACTTAAATTATTCGTTAATGTAATACATATATGATAGGAGCATTCAATTAAGTTATGGTTTATCAAACACTTTTTTAATTTATAATAAAATACAATTAATCTATATTAATTTACACTACATTTTAGATTTTAAAATAATGCAATTATACATTTGAGCTGCTACATAGATACCTATGATTGCTGTTCTTCAGTCGATAACGCAGTATAACCATGTATATACATATTTGTTTAATTTCCAAACGACAATTCATTTTTATGTTGTATATATACTGCAACCCATGACTTTTGTTGCTAAACGTTGTATAAGCGTAAGGTGATGAATTTTGTCCAAGCTTGTTACGAAGCCGTGAAGGTAACTGTATCCATATATTTGCTGCAATATTTGCATTCCGCGTAACTGTACGGAATTTTATGATATGATGATGACATGATGTACTCAAGGTGATTTTTATGTATTGTGTTTATATTACAGTTTGTGTATGCATATAAGCTGCAACGCTTGCATTTCGCGTAACTGTACTTAATTATATGATATTATGTATTGTATGGAATTATGTATTATATGGTATTATGTATTATATGGTATTATGTAATAAAGATATACCGACGATGATTTCTATGTATTTATGTTATATTTTATACATCCATATATTTCCTGCAACATTTTCATTCCACGTAACTGTACTGAATTAGGTGATGATGTGATGATATAATGAAACCAAATAGTTAATTTTTTTTTTTTTTTATTACTTTTTCTAATTATTTTTGTAATGCGTTAATATAGTTCTCTTTTACTTTAGCAATATTATACATACTGCAAGATTATACGCACAAGATTTTAAGTTAAGTACTAAATTTTGTTGCTGTTCATTTTATTTAGGAATCTTCTCTTTAATGTTTTTAGCACTTTGCTTTATCACAAAAATATATTATAGTTCATAATTAGTTATAATTATTAGTTATAATTAGTTGATATTTTTAATTTTAGCAGCATATTCTATTGTTTAGTATTAAGTTATTAAAATTAATATTTTTTTTTTTTATCTTCAGAAGTCACGGTCGCCATATAATGAAACAACTCAAGTCTGCATATCAAACTCTTCTGAGTATTTTCTTTATTTCTTAGTCTTAAGCTAAACAGTGGTGAATATTCTTATTCTAGGTTATTAAGCTGAACAGTGTTGAATATACGTATTGTAGATTATTAAGCTAAACAGTGGTGAATATACTTAGTAACAATAATGCCAATGTAAATTATTGTTAATACGTTAAGGTGCTGTTACAATGGTGTCAAAGAGAAAGATGCTCAGTATGCTTTGACATTTCATCATGAATAGACTTACTAACGAGCAACGCTTGCAAATCATTGAATTTTATTACCAAAATCAGTGTTCGGTTCGAAATGTGTTTCGCGCTTTACGTCCGATTTATGGTCTACATAATCGACCAAGTGAGCAAACAATTAATGCGATTGTGACCAAGTTTCGCACTCAGTTTACTTTATTGGACATTAAACCAACCACACGAATGCGTACAGTGCGTACAGAAGAGAATATTGCGTCTGTTTCTGAGAGTGTTGCTGAAGACCGTGAAATGTCGATTCGTCGCCGTTCGCAGCAATTGGGTTTGTGTTATTCGACCACATGGAAGGTTTTACGCAAAGATCTTGGTGTAAAACCGTATAAAATACAGCTCGTGCAAGAACTGAAGCCGAACGATCTGCCACAACGTCGAATTTTCAGTGAATGGGCCCTAGAAAAGTTGGCAGAAAATCCGCTTTTTTATCGACAAATTTTGTTCAGCGATGAGGCTCATTTCTGGTTGAATGGCTACGTAAATAAGCAAAATTGCCGCATTTGGAGTGAAGAGCAACCAGAACCCGTTCAAGAACTGGCCATGCATCCCGAAAAATGCACTGTTTGGTGTGGTTTGTACGCTGGTGGAATCATTGGACCGTATTTTTTCAAAGATGCTGTTGGACGCAACGTTACGGTGAATGGTGATCGCTATCGTTCGATGCTAACAAACTTTTTGTTGCCAAAAATGGAAGAACTGAACTTGGTTGACATGTGGTTTCAACAAGATGGCGCTACATGCCACACATCTCGCGATTCTATGGCCATTTTGAGGGAAAACTTCGGAGAACAATTAATCTCAAGAAATGGACCGGTAAGTTGGCCACCAAGATCATGCGATTTGACGCCTTTAGACTATTTTTTGTGGGGCTACGTCAAGTCTAAAGTCTACAGAAATAAGCCAGCAACTATTCCAGCTTTGGAAGACAACATTTCCGAAGGAATTCGGGCTATTCCGGCCGAAATGCTCGAAAAAGTTGCCCAAAATTGGACTTTCTGAATGGACCACCTAAGACGCAGCCGCGGTCAACATTTAAATGAAATTATCTTCAAAAAGTAAATGTCATGGACCAATCTAACGTTTCAAATAAAGAACCGATGAGATTTTGCAAATTTTATGCGTTTTTTTAAAAAAAAAAGTTATCAGGCACTTAAAAAATCACTCTTTAGGTATAGGTTTATCATAGATATAAAATAAACCCACTCGTACTAAAAATATATCATGGATTTTTTTTTCTACCAAAAATTTATAAAAGACAAAATACCAATCAGTAAATGTTCGCATATCTTTTAACTTTGCCCCAAACCTACGCAGAATTCATGAACCCACGTGGTTATTTTTGAATAATTTGCTGTTATTCGTTGCGACCACAACCAGATATTTATCCTCTTTGAACTCATTGGAATGTTTCGACTTTATTGATTTTAAGTCGTAGCCGTTATTTGCAACATCAAAAGGCACACAAAAATTTCAACCACAAAAAAAAACTATCTAACAGCTAATCGCAACATTTATTATTAGCACTTGTTGTAATTAGTTTGCTAGTCAAGTGGATGCTGCAAAAACAACAACAACAGCGCGTGTTTGTTGCTGCAGCTCAGGATAACATTTTCATTGCAGTTGCAATTGTATTGAGCTGTGTGCTGAACGTATGTGTGTGTGTGTGTGTGAGTGTGAGTTGACTGGCGCAGCCATAACTTACACAAACGCATTTTCCAAATTACAACAGAGGCAAAAGCATGCAATTTTCTGAATTAACGAGTGCCACGAAATGCGCACTCAAATCGACAAAAGCTGCAACAAACAACAACAACACCTACTAAATTTACACTACGAACATAATGGACAGTAGTAAAGTTAGCTAATCTCACTTGGAATTTCTGCAAAATATGTAAGTGTTGCACTTCAATGCGAGTCACTGAGTGGCATGAACTGATAGCTAGACTTTTATTCATTTTACTCAATGTTTTTCACTTCGGCGGTACACTTAAAAATCTATTTATGTAATTACTTTATTCGTTAATATTTGAAAAGTAATGAATTTAAATAATAATATTTTAATGGACGCAAAGAAACAGAAGAATTAATAATTAAGAGTGTAGCCAAAGTTACTTGTTTCTTTTTTTCTTTTTTAAATTAAACTTAAGAAATTCTTAAAAAAAAATTTATGACGTTAAGTAAACACTTCGTATTTCAAATTTAAAAAATACGCGATCTGAATAGGACACCGATTATATTTATTGATATAAAGAGATACTTAGGCATGATTGAGCTCTCAAAAATTTGCCTTCATTGCAATTCGATACCTTTTATTCTAATATAGCATAGTTTAGTTAAAGCTTCTTATCCTTATCCTTATCCTTATCCTTATCCTTATCCTTATCCTTATCCTTATCCTTATCCTTAGCCTTATCCTTATCCTTATCCTTATCCTTATCCTTATCCTTATCCTTATCCTTATCCTTATCCTTATCCTTATCCTTATCCTTATCCTTATCCTTATCCTTATCCTTATCCTTATCCTTATCCTTATCCTTATCCTTATCCTTATCCTTATCCTTATCCTTATCCTTATCCTTATCCTTATCCTTATCCTTATCCTTATCCTTATCCTTATCCTTATCCTTATCCTTATCCTTATCCTTATCCTTATCCTTATCCTTATCCTTATCCTTATCCTTATCCTTATCCTTATCCTTATCCTTATCCTTATCCTTATCCTTATCCTTATCCTTATCCTTATCCTTATCCTTATCCTTATCCTTATCCTTATCCTTATCCTTATCCTTATCCTTATCCTTATCCTTATCCTTATCCTTATCCTTATCCTTATCCTTATCCTTATCCTTATCCTTATCCTTATCCTTATCCTTATCCTTATCCTTATCCTTATCCTTATCCTTATCCTTATCCTTATCCTTATCCTTATCCTTATCCTTATCCTTATCCTTATCCTTATCCTTATCCTTATCCTTATCCTTATCCTTATCCTTATCCTTATCCTTATCCTTATCCTTATCCTTATCCTTATCCTTATCCTTATCCTTATCCTTATCCTTATCCTTATCCTTATCCTTATCCTTATCCTTATCCTTATCCTTATCCTTATCCTTATCCTTATCCTTATCCTAAAATTGTAAATTTTAGGCGTTTCCCTAAAATTGTACTTATCCCTTTCGTAATCCTTCCCCTTCGGCTTTAAAAATCTTTTTCCTAACCGTTATACTTTTCGATATCCAAATCCTTGTCCAGATATATTTCACAACTCAAGTACAAATCCTTATCGAATCATGATCCCAATTCTTTTCCGTATCCTTGTACCAGTCGTTATCCAAAAACTTAGGACCAAATCTTTCTAAGTCTTTGGATAACGACTGGTAAACTTTGTCCAAATTCCTGTTCCTAATCCTTATCCGTGATTTTGTTTTTTTATTACTTCTACTGTTGTTTTTGGTTTTGGATTTGCTTTTAGTTTTGCCTTTCATTAACTTTTTTTACATAGGTACCAAGTCCTTAATTTGTGTTTTAGCACATACGTGGTCCAATACATTTTTTCAACTTTTTTAAAACCTACGAGGTAAAACGTAACGTTGTCACGTCAATACTATAAAATTTTCTTCCAACACTTACTGTTTCTTCTTCTCACTGTAACGTTCGAATGTTTATCTAATGCTTAAATATTGATTTATTTTTATTACTATTACTTTGGATATTGTCGTTTGTGCTTTGATATCTGTTAATTTAGCTATTGTTGTGACCTTACAGACATGGGCGAGACATTTTATGACAGCCTAATAAATCATTTGATGAACTGTCGTGGGCTTTAATAACATGATCGATATTGTATTGAATTAAAATATAATTTTGTGGAAATGTTCATTAAATAATGACATCCTTAAGCTTTAAGTTAAGTGGCAATTTCAGAAAAAATGGAAGAAAGTAGAATTGTATCATATAAAGAAGATTTTTTTTCTACGCATGTGTTGAATATTAAAGCTCTTGAAAGCTATTAATGCAAAAGTCATATTAACAGCGATATATACCGAAGAGCAAAACTGGAACGATAAATCTGAAAATGTTCTTCATGGATGGGTAAACGGAAAGCGAAGGAAAACAATTTTGGAAGGTCAAAAAAATAAAGGAGAGATATCCAAGCAAATTAAAATACGAGAGGGTAGACACAATTAAAGGCTTTTGAATTCCGATAAATTGTCAACGCCAAAAGGATAACCGCACTTCGAGTGTCTGGACGTTACTGCGGACTTTGAAAGAAGCGAGGTACAAAACGAAGGAAAAGAAAAAGAAGGCTGCTTTGACAGTCAAAAATATTTCTTCCTGAAAAGCTTTTTACGGCAGCATCAGGATTGGATTGATGACTGAAAACGGGTATTTGTAACGTATGTTTTTTTAGAATTATTCCACTTGCTTTTATTTATCAAAGGTCATTTGATCCGATGAGACTAAAATTTACCGTCTTAATCGAATAGGCGTTTTGAGACGAGGTCAATTAACTTCAGAGATGGCTGTTTGAGGGTTTCGGACTGTGCTATACCTTTTACAGTCGGCCCTGTAAATCATTGACAAGATCAACTCGGAGCGGATTTTCCAACAAGATACGAGTAATGATTCCAAGTACGCTTCAGATTAATGCAAAATTTTCAAAAAGCCCATGATTTTCTAAAATCCCAGGATAATATGAATCCAATCGAAAATTTTTGGAAATGGCAACTAGCCAATAACGCCAATCCACCTGAAGACATGCACAAATTTTGGGAGCACAAGCATGCCCCGACGGTTTCAGGAGCGAATTTTTATTTGATACAAGACTGGAACAATCTTTACTTTCTTACTTATATGACGCTTACAACCGTTGATCTGCTTTGATATCTTCTAAGAATTTGAGCCAGTCATTTCTGTTTTGCGCTTGCTGGCGCCAGTTGAAAACACCGAGCATTGTCGATCAACGGTTGTTCAAAACTTCGTCTTTCCAACAAAGATGTGGACGTCCTCTTCTACGTGGACAACCACCGGACACTAACTCCACATATTCTCAAAAGCAGCCTGTCCAAAGTCTGGATAAAGGAGGATGGTCGCAGGTAACGGGTTCGCCCTATCATATGTACAATGTCAAGGGACTATCCAGATCCTGGAGTTGGTCGCCCAATTCGGAGAGTAAGTGGACAGTTTGACTCGATGAGCGGTAGCGAATATGAACGAAGGAATAGCAATGATCCTTAAAATTTGTTAGCTCAGGGATAGTAAGTAATTACGCTCGACAGACGTACTTTCACAATTTCCACCGGCACATTGGCATTGTTGTCTCATGGTTAGTCTTAACATGAAAAGACTGGTTAAACGATGAAAAATTGGTGTATATCTTGGTGTACATGAGGTGTCAGAGTTGGTTACTTCGAGGTGAAAAGTATATATTAGTAGCCTCGGAGTGCCAGATTGCAAAGGTGCAAAATAGTGGTGACCGTGTGTCACACACAGCCAGAAATGATGTGGTCTACGCTGTATCACATCTAATAGTGTAGGCTAAACGATGGGTGCAGATGTGTCGGTGTGTGTTAGTGCGTGTCGAGGTAAATCCTTTTTGCCCAGGAAGACTATCGCAGGGCTGGCCCTTCGGAGAGTATAATGCTGGCTGTGGTTGTTCAATGTCGCGAATAGGTCTGTGAGATCGACGTGGAGTTGCGCTTAATCAACCGGATGACAATGCCCATAAATTGTCAGAGATTTTAGATGGGTCTCGACTTCCACCAATAAATGCGGATGGTAACCCAACTAATCATCCATAATTGGTACTGTTGCGTTCCAGCATTGGTTGCTATCCATACAGTATATTTATTAATTTAAATATATACTTAAGTATGGTGTGTAACCGTGGCGTAGTTGGTTAAAGTGCGTGCCCGCTATGTCAACGAACCTGGAGACCTAGGTTCGAACCCCAGCAGCGACAGAAAATTATTTGAATTAAAATAATTTTTCTGTACGGCCGCCACCTCTCTGCAGACAATGGCAAACCTCAGAGAGTAATCAAAATGCCATGTAAAGCTTCTTAAGAACAAGAACATTCCGTTCATCGCCGTTTGGAGTCGGCGTTAAACATGTAGGTCCGGTTCTCAGTCAATTGTGTACAAACTTAATAACACGCACAACACTATTGATCATAGGAAGCTATGTAGGTTAAACTCCTTTCAAGGGCTGAAATAACCAGTTATTTATTTTTATTTTATGGTGTGTAACCGGTGTTGAAACTACTACGAAAGGTCGTTGATCGCGTCTGGAGTTATGGAAGTGAGGCCCAGGAGAGGTCGAATGGATATTGTATTTGTATGAGCATGGTACTAACATCCTGAAGATTTATCTGCTGGGCATCAACTCCATAACCCTCGAACACATTGCCATGGGACAACTTGAAATTAAGCTTATATGGTTGGAGTTCACGTAAGTAAAATGTAATTACCATCGGGTAACGAATAAAATATTCTTTTTTCGCTGGAGCGTCGTTTTCCATCCGCCAACGGAATCTACTCAGCGCCGCCGCTTAATTTTAAAGCGGCTTCGATGTCAGCGTACAGCTCATACAAATTGCAGTATTATTTTTATTGTGGTACTCGCCATTGAAGCAGGTTCGACCGAAGATCTTAGGAAAGATCTTCTCTCGAAGATCACAAAGTATTTTCATCAGAACTGTTCAACTTCCAGGTATGTGCTGCATATAATAGGACGGGCATGACAAGTGACTTATAGAGCTTAAGTTTTTTTCGTCAAAATAGGGATCTGCTTATAAATTTCTTACTCAGCCATAAGTAACACCGGTTGGGAAGAGTTATCCTTCGTTTTATTCCAATACTGACATCGTTGGAGGAGTTTATGCTGGATACAAGGTAGGTGAAGTCCTTACGGCCTTTAAGGAGATATTGTTAACAGTGACGTGGTTTCCAAGATGCTGGGACTGTTTTTTTGTTGACACTAGGTATTTCATCTTATCTGCGTTCACTGCAAGACGCATTTGACTCGACTCTTTCGCGAATCTAGAGAATACTGCGCTGACTTTGCGCGTATTATGGCCAATGGTATCGATATCATCAGCATAATACTTATGTAGATTATCGTGCCACTACGTCTCAAATCAGCAATTCGGATGATCTTCTTTATCATTAGTTTGAAAAAGTCGCACATTAGGGAATCACCTTCTCTAAACCGTCGTTTGATTTCGAATGGAGGGGTTCGATTTTTTCCGCTTTTAACTGTGCTGCTAGTGTTGCTTAGTGTCATTCTACATAGAACGATGAGCTTTTCAGGAATACTAAATTCAGATATGGTGGAATATAGATGTTTGCTTATTTTACTGTCGAAGGCGGCTTTGTAATTTACAAAAAGATGGTGTGTCGATTTGTTTCTCTAGGGTCTTCTACAAGATTTGTCGTAGCGTAAATATCTGGTCTATGGTGGATTTGCCACGTCTGAAGCCACACTAATTAGGTGCAATCAGCTGATTTACGATGGGCTTCATTCTTTCACATAATACGCTCGACAGGACCTTATATGCGATATTAAGAAGGCTTATCCCACGGTTGTTGGCGCAAATGGTGGGATCGCCTTTCTTGTGGATTGGGCAGAGCATACTGAGGTTCCAATCGATTGGAATGCATTCTTCCGACCATATTCTGCATAGAGTTCATGAATGCATTTAAATAGGGCTTCGCCTCCATTCTTGAAGAGCTCAGCAGGTAAGCTGATCGGCTCCTGCGGCCTTGTTGTTTTTAAGCCGAGCTATAGCTTTCAAGACTTCACTATGGTCAGGCAGCGGAACTTCAACGCTGTCGTCCAAAATTGGGGTTTCCAATATATCATATTTATTGGCGGGATTGTCGTCACCGTCGCCATTCAGAAGCCTAAAGAAGTGTTCCCTCCTCATCATCAGGGTACTCTGGATATCTGTCACTAGATTCCCGTTTTCATCCTTGTAGGATGAGGCCCCGATCTTGAAACCATCCAGGCCAGTCGTCTTATTTTTTTGAAAAATTTTCGGACCTCATTCCTGTCACCATGCATTTTCAATTTTCTCGCATTCTCGCTTTTCCGCTTCTCTTTTCTTTCGCCTAAAAACGCGTCTCTCTTCCCTCCTTTTCTCTATGTAGCGTTCCTTAGCAGCACGCGTTACAACCGACTGCAGGGTGGCTATGTAGGCGGCGTCTTTTTCTCCACTGGTTTCGGCGAGGGCGATGATAGCCTATCACCTCTTTGGCAGCCACACGCATAGAATGGGAGATGTGGAGATGTGATTCCATTGCGCGCATATATCATCGATCGGAGAAGTGCTTTCTTGAAGCAGGAGTGAGAGTCGAGTAGCGAAATCTTCGGTTGTTCGTTCTGATTTCAGCTTTTCAACGTCTAGCTTTCTCTGTGCTGGATTGCGAGCATTCTTGGTTGAGCACATACGTGTACGGATCTTGACTGCGACAAGATAATGATCTGAGTCCATATTGGCACCAAGGATCGTGCGTACATATAAGATACTGGAAGAGTTCCTTCCGTCAATCAAAACGTGATCAATTTGGTTGCACGTATTTTTATTAGGAGACAACCAAGTGGCTTTATGAAAATTGAGATGATTGAATCTAGTGCTACTAACGACCATGTTTCGCGCTGCGGCAAAGTCAATCAGCCTCATTCCGTTATCGGAGGTATTGTCGTGAAGTCTGATCTTTCCAACTGTTGGACCAAAGATATACCTTGGCGTTGAAGTCACCAAAAACGATTTTTATGTCGTGGCGGGTGCTACGCTCATAGGCCTCTTCAAGGCGCTCGTAGAAACTGTCTTTGGTCTCATCATCCTTGTCTTCTTTCGGAGCGTGCGTACAAGTAAGGCTTATATTGAAGAATTTCGCCTTGAAACGGATTATGGCAAGTCGCTCGTTCACAGGTGTGAATCGCAGGACATGATGCCGTAGTCTCTTGCCAACAATGAATCCGCATCCAAATTCTTGCTTCTCCGCATGACCGCTGTAGTAGATATCACAGGATGCTTGCCGTGAGCAACCCTGTCCCTTGCATCGCATTTCTTGGATTACAATGATATCAGCCTTATATCTTTCTAAGATATCTATCAGTTGGATAGAGGCACCATCACAATTAAGAGTTCGGACGTTCCAAGTGCATATGCGTAAATCATTGTCAGATTTTCGTTTGCGGTAGTCGTCATCAGATTTGGGGATCATTCTTATAAATTTTCTTATTTTTTATTTCATTGAAATGTGTTTTTGCGTGATGGCCTTCAAACCCGACGCACAACCCTTTAAAGGCAGGTAGCCCGCAGCTCAAATTTGCCGTCAAACTAATGGTTGCCACTTTGCCGTTTCTAGAGGACACCACGGAGAGGTTCGAGTCGACTTGGGACGATTTCAACATGGATAATGCTGGCCTAGCCGGATTGAGGCAGTTAGGTAAACTAGCTGAAAATAAATAAAGGAAAACTTACTGTGAAAATAATATGGGTAAACTAAAGGTAAACTAACTGTTTACCTGTATTTATTTTAATTATACTTGAAACTGATAAATTTCCGCTGAAGGCACTTGACTTTAAATAATTTTTGATTTACCACTACTACGAGTATAAATTCTACTCCAGTCGGAATGTCGAAAAACTTTTAAATGCAAACTCGTCGACAGATTAGTATTTAAAAAAATACCGGCAACCTCCAATGGTCAACACTTGAATTTGCAACAAATTAACCGATTTGCACAAAAAACTAACTGAACTGGAAAAATATGCATTTTTGGACAGCTTTTTTGGGTAGCTTTTATTGTGTGAGTATGTGTGAGTGTATTTTCGCAAACTTATTTAAAGCTTCTAATTATGAGTGGACACCAGGACACCGGGACAGCAAATGCACAAGACCTAGTAAAGGCGAGAAAAGTTTGTTAAAAACACCAAGTTTTTGGCTGAGCATGAAATGGCGCTTGTGACAGTGGAACAGAATCTAACTTTGTCAGGCAGAATACGTTGGACACACATGCATAGCATAGCAAGTGTGGCTAACGAGATTGTGGATAATTATAAGCCTGATTTACAATGGGAGAAAGAAAGAACAACAAACAGCAAACAACAGCAATGAAAACCACAGAATAGCTACAAACGACAAGCAACAACAAATCGGCACATAGCTCAACTTACGAAGTAACAACAGAAACAACAACAGCAACAACAAAGCAAAGTCTTTAATTTGCGCACCAACCCAAACAATCTTTGAGTTGTATATGTGCGGAAGTTGTTCAAAAAACAACAAACAACAAAAAATCGAGTGTCCTGGTAAAAGGAAAACAGCAAAACTTTTTCCTTTTCTGCCATTTTAATGATTAAATTGCAGCTAGTGTGCTTCTGCAGTGAGTGTGTCCTTCGCTGCAATGCGAAAGGCAGCAGCCAGCAGCAGCTGAGCCATGGACAATGTCCGGTTGTATCAAAGGATGTGTGCGCTTGTTTGGTTGTGTGACTTTTAATTTTCCGCAAACGCTCACAAACACTCATATTCACACGCATGCACACATACACAAACGCACACACACACAAACACACACATTCATGCGAAGTAGCTAAACTGCGTAGCACTTTGAAATAATCGGACACCGAAAGGGCTTAACCCGTGCCTGCCTCTGCATTCGCTGTTAAGGATGGTCTCTTAGCCTTTATGTTGCATTAGGCAACAGTTGTTTTTGTTGATATTGCTGTTGTTGTTGTATTGTCTGCTTTCACACGCCTGTGCGCTAAGTGAACATGTGTGCTGGTGAAAACTTGTGTGCACCTAACGGCTTCTGCGAGTGTCCTATTAGTGCGGCATCCTGCTGTTGTTGTTGTGCAATATTTTCATGTTGTGCAGGGAAAAAGTTTTGTTCTGTGGTTGGTATTGTAACGGAATTTCATTTCTTTGTTTTTTTTCTCAAAGCTGCATTGCTTGGCGCATATTTCATATAATTTTCCGGATGAGTGGTAGTGTTTTGTTTTTTAAGGTAATAAGCTTTGATTTGTTTGCGCACACCAATGGCCAAAAATGCAAAACAAAAAAAAAAAAAAAAAGCGCTGTTTCATTTGGTTTTTGTTTTTTGTTTTTCCTAAAGTTGTGATAAATTTCATATGAAATGTAATTTCATACAAAATTGCAAAAACTTTTTATCATAAACTAGTATGATAGTCATAAGGATAACTAGAAAAAACCTGTTCCAGCATACTACTCACCACGGTGGGTCAGTTTGCAATAAGTTTTAAGCATAAATCAAAACAATTTTTGACATTGCGACAGTTTAAGTCGACAATTAAAATGGCCATTTATAACGTAGACTTCATTGAGTTTTGGAAAAAACTTTCTCCGCAAATGCATAATGAAAACAATATTTTGTAATAACAAATACTATTTATGATATATTGGAGGATATGGAGCAAGTTTTAAGAACAAGTTTTGCTTATTTTTACATGGCTTTAAGGGTTATCTTATGTCCCACCTGCACAAAGCTGATTGGTCCATTTTGGAAAATTTCATAAAATATGAAAAAAAAATTTCTTGGATTTGGACTTTTCTGGTTTCAATGGTTAGATTAAGTACTTAAATATAACTACGTCTTAAAATTTTGATAGTTCTGCTGTCCGTCATAAAGGTATCAACAAAAGAGTCTTAACTTTTATAATGGCTTGCATGCGTAAAAAAGGAGTTTGCTGTGTCGTGGACACACCCGTTGGTTTTGACGTGACAGCAAATCCTTTGATCCCAAACTTGCCCTCATCCTTATCCTGATTCTTATAGTTGTCCTAAAAATTCCCCCTTATCCTTGTCCAAATTATTGTTTTAACCCAATTCCTGACCCATTCCTTGTCCGAAGATCTGTCCTTATCATTGTCCCACATATTTTCAAAATCTTTGTCCTAAATCTTGTCTTTAGCGTGTCCGAATCGTTGTTCTATTCTTTATCCCATTCTTTGTACCTATCATTTTTCGATCTTGCCCTAAAGATCGCTTTAAGTGTGCCTATTCCTAATCCTTGTCCTATTTATTTTCCCTTTTCCTTCCCTAATTTCATGCTCTAATCCAATGATACTCAACCTTTTCTTTATTCGGGCTACATACATACATTTGAAAAGTTACGCGGGCCGCAACACTATACTGGTATGACGAAAGAATCATGAAACCCCTCTTTTTATAGAAACCATTTATTTTAAGAATGAAAAACTAACCCTACAAACATTTTTTGAGTGTCTCAAAAAAAAAATTACTCTAAAAAGAGTCTTTTTTATGCGTCTTTTATGAGTAAGCAATAAAAAGACTCCTAAAGAAATCTTTGATATGATTGTAAAATTATTGCTCAGAAATAAGCCTCTAAAAAGAACATTTTTTATGCATGCCTTATAAGCATGCAATTAAAAGATTTCTAAAGTAGTTTTGATATGATTGCAAAAGGACTGTTCAAAAATAGGACTCATAAAAGAGTCAATATTAATAAGACTAAAGACTAAAGACAAAAGACTAAAGACTGAAGACAAAAGACTAAAGACTTAAGACTAAGACTAAAGACTAAAGACTAAAGACTAAAGACTAAAGACTAAAGACTAAAGACTAAAGACTAAAGACTATAGACTAAAGACTAAAGACTACAGACTAAAGATTAAAGACTAAAGACTAAAGACTAAAGACTAAAGACAAAAGACTAAAGACTAAAGACTAAAGACTAAAGACTAAAGACTAAAGACTAAAGACTAAAGATTAAAGACTAAAGACGAAAGACTAAAGACTAAAGATTAAAGACTAAAGATTAAAGACTAAAGACTTAAGACTAAAGACTAAAGACTACAGACTAAAGATTAAAGACTAAAGACTAAAGACTTAAGACTAAAGACTAAAGACTAAAGACTAAAAACTAAAGACTAAAGACTAAAGACTAAACACTAAAGACTAAAGACTAAATACTAAAGACTAAAGACTAAAGACTAAAGACTAAAGACTAAAGACTAAACACTAAAGACTAAAGACTAAAGACTAAAGACTAAATACTAAAGACTAAAGACTAAAGACTAAAGACTAAACACTAAAGACTGAAGACTAAAGACTAAAGACTAAAGACTAAAGACTGAAGACTAAAGACTAAAGACTAAAGACTAAAGACTAAAGACTAAAGTATAAAGACTAAAGACTAAAGACTAAAGACTAAAGACTAAAGACAAAAGACTAAAGACTAAAGACTAAAGACTAAAGACTAAAGATTAAAGACTAAAGATTAAAGACTAAAGACTTAAGACTAAAGACTAAAGACTAAAGACTAAAGACTAAAGATTAAAGATTAAAGACTAAAGACTTAAGACTAAAGACTAAAGAAAAAAAAAGTAAAAAGCAAAAAGTAAAAAGTAAAAAATAAATTCAAATTCAAAACAAATTCTTTATTTGCATTTTATAAAAGTTAACGTTGCGCATATACTCACTGTATAATAATTCGATGCAACACCGTTGCATAATTGCTGCATTTTCAATCTTGAAGCGGCTATCTCCGCGATGTTATGACGTTATGAATTTTTCGTCTTTTTTTGTTGTAAGGGCTAAGAACCAGTCTTTACTGATGTATAATAATTTTGACCTAAGCACCCACATGTAACGTGATATAATTCCATGTCGTAAATTTTCAGTTGCTTTGCTTAAGCAGCTGCCTCCGCGTCCCGACAATGTCTTGAATTTTGTTTTTATTTTTATCAGAAAGTAAAAGAATTAACCTTAATGTCATATCATTATTATTGGCTATCAACTAAAAAAAAGTAGTTGTTTAATGAATATTTTTTTTTTTTTTTTGTTTATGGTAACGTTTTGCTCTTATAGGTAGTTTTCATAGGTTACAAATAAAGGGTGTTCCATTAAGACGTGTTGTACTTTGATTTTGAATAAAACCCAAACGGTTCGGAATTTTTCCAAATATTTTACTTCGTTTGAAAGGTAGAATTATGTATGAAAAATTATTTCACGGATATGTTTACCACTACAATTCCGTAGATATCTCACTCTTTCGACCATATTTTCGATGACATTTTGCAGTATGGCCTCCGGAATGGCCCGAATCACCGATGTAATATTGCTTTTTAAGTCTGGAATCGTCTTAGGATTCATATCGTTCACATAGGCTTTATTCTTCGTGTAACCCCACAGATAACAGTCTAATGCGGCCCATACACACTGCAACCAAAGCAAAGCTGGAAGTGTAACCTGGAAGTTTTTGACGTTTACCATGATGAAGTCGCAGCGTGTGTGTCGAAGTTACGCAACTGTTTGACGGTTGCAACTCAGGTTGCAGTAAAATTAAAATCATTTAATATTTAGGGGCGGAGCTAAAGTTGCAACCATTTGGTTGCAGTGTGTGTGGGAAAGTTGCATTGTTTTATTGTTTATCGCTACACATATTTGTCATCACCTGCACAAATTCTTTTGATTTTTTCCTAATTCCTAAATAATTTTTAAATTTAAAATAGTAACTTTACTTTTGTTTATGTAGACTATTTTTGCATTTGAGAATTGAAGCAACTGATAGCTAGTTACTAGAAAAGTTACAGCGTGTGTGGCAAAGTTGGTTGCTGCAACCATCGCAGTGTGTGTGGTAAAATTTTAGAAAGTTCTGCTTTTTGGTTACACTTCCAGCTTTGTTTTGGTTGCATTGTGTATGGGCCGCATAACGGCGTCAAATCGCATGATCTGGGCGGCCAATTCCTATCACCGCGACGAGAAACTACACGGTGCCGGAATTTGCGACACAAAAAGTCCAAATTGAGGCTAGTTGTGTGTGGTGTAGCGCCATCCTGTTGAAACCACATATCCTCCAGACCCTAAGCTTCAATCTCCGGCGCAAAATAGTCTTACAACATAGTGTGGTTCCTCTCAGAGTTGACATTTTCGGTGTTTCCGTCGTCATCTTCAAACAAAAAAAAGGCCCGATGATGTCTCTGACCCATAAACCGCACCAAATAGTGACTCGCGGTGGATGCATTGGCTTACCACGATTAATTTCTGGGGATTTTCCGAATCCCAGATACAGCAGTTTTTCTTGTTAACATAGCCGCCGAAGTGGAAATGAGCCTCATTCGAATAGATGATTTTATGGAAAAATTATAATCTTCAGCAATCATTTGCAGGGCCCAACTAGCTAATGTACGGGGTTGTGCATGGTCACGAAGGAACAGTTGCTGCGTCAATTGGACTTTATGTGGGTGTAACTTCAAGTCCAAGCGCAAAATTCAATGCATTGAGGTCGCGGAAATGGCAAATTGTTACGAACGATGGCGAATAGACATTTGGGTAGACACTTACACTTACCGCAGCAATATTCTCAGCACTGCATGATGTCCGCACTCTGGTTGGCTTCGGAACATCAAGTTTGATAAAATTTATTCCCAATGTTGCTTACAGTTGTTTCACTAATGTGGTGTTTGCGACCCCATTTTTGGTAAATCTATCGTAGCTTTTGCACCATCGACTTTAAATTTAAGAACCAAAATTCTATGATTTCAATATGTTGTTCTTTCGTGAAGCGATCCATAACTAAAATTCTAAGCTATCACAATGACAAAGACACAAAATATGGCGTACATGGGTCGATAATGTAGATTTTAATCGATAACAAAGTACTACACTTAATATTGGAACACCCTTTATATAAAATATTTATTTCTTTTTTAATTAAAAACAAAACTGAAATAATTTTCTTCTTATTAATCATTTTAATAACTGAGGCATATTGATAAAAAGATTTTTCAGATATATGTTTTTTCTTTTTAATTTCTGAAATAATTAACTATCAAAGCTTTCAAAATTTAAACTAACTCAGAAAATTTTACACATTGATAAAACTAATTTTTGCCAACAAATCGCCATTTGTTTGACTTTCTTGAGCATGGAGCAGGTTTCAAGAATAAGTTTTGTCAAAATCTAAAACACATTAAGCGCAACTTCATGCTCTATGGGTCAAAAACTGCAACATCCATTTTTGAAAATTTCCCAAAAATTGAAAAAAAAATTTCGTCGATTTTAACGATTTTAGTTTCAAACGTTAAATAATAGGCTCAGATTTAGCTACGCCAATTTTTTTAAGAATCAAAAGTGTAAAAGTACAGGAAAGGTTAAAAATCGATATTTTCGATGCGAATGTCGCAAAAATCGCAGCAGTTAAAGATTATTTCTTTGTTTCTTAGTTAAGGATGTTGTATTTTGTTGGATATGAATGGTTTTTGGATCTTAACAAACTTTCGTAATATATTTATTAATATTTATTTTCATACTGGTGGTAGTAAAAGTTTGAGTTATAGGTTAGATCAGTTCATCTTCCAAAAACGTTAAAATATGAAGAGGCGCACCGCTTTTCTTAAACTTAGACATTCAAATTGAACAAAAAATCTTGAAAATTTTCTCTTGAAGAGCTTAAAGGATATTTTTAAATCTTAAGACCGTAAATAAAAGAAATATTATAACCCTCAACCTAAAAGAGATATCAAGATAACTTTTCTTGTGTGTCATTTAAAATAATTCCAGGATCTTTGAAATTATAAAATTGATGGTTATATTCGAACTTATTATTTGTTTGCTCGTTATTTGCAAGCAACACTTTTTCTCGCTCAGTAAAAAAACATTTTTTTTTTCTAATAAAAATATTCACATGACTAGCTTCGTAGCTTACAAAAGGCTCTTAAGTCATAAAATCTGTTCAGACAGTACTTCAAAATTGTAAATTTATGAATCAAGTCATACTGAAAATTACCTGTTTACCGAAAAAACACGTGTAATGCTCTTCATTTTTTGCAAAAATAACTTTCTTAAAAGTTCACTGAAGTTTATAAACTTTTTTGCTAAAATTCAAACGTTTTTTAGCTCTTAAAAACGCAAACCGTCGTCACGCAGTTGCTTCATTTCCAAATTATGTTTTTTTTTCTTTCTTATAATTTGACAATAAAAATTTTAATGATGTACCCAAAATTAAATTAATCCAGTCACTTATGTATATAAAAATACATGCACAACAAAAACACTTAGTAAAAAAATTAATATACATATATACAATAATTTATTCAACTGCTCAATTATAACCTTTCCTGTATTATTCTATTGTTTTTGTTTTACAGACAAATCCCGCGCACATACGACATCACAAAGTGCCCAAGGACGCACGTGACATGGAGACATCGATATCAGCGATACATTTTGCAGTCACTCCACAGCACTTTATCTACGGCAAGCTAAAGGTAAGCATAGCAAAAAAAAACGACTCATTTCAACACGCAAAAAAAAAAACAAAAAAAAACCAAACACATTAATGAATGAATGAATTTTGACAAGCTTGAACAGCGGGTATCTCTGGCTGACTGACGTGATGGGCCAGGCTTTTTAATTAGGCGCCATTAAAGGCGAAACTTACAGGCTCTCTAAAGGTCGTGATATGAAAGCATCCTGGCATGACTTGGATGCCATTTCATGGCAAAAGCGTCACTTTTGTTTAATAGCAGCACGTCTCAATTAAGTGTTGCAAAAAGTGCTGTGCTGCTTGCTCATCGGAGGCGGAGGCAGTGGCACACTCTACAGCAGTTGTCCACAGAAAAGTTGTCGCCAAAATATTTCAAATTAACTAATGCCTGCCCGTAACTGCCCCAAAAAATTAAGCTTTGCGCGCCACTGATAAAAAAGAGGCTTCATACCAACAGCAGCTACACAAACACACAGAACCTCCCTCCACTTAACTGCTACGATGCGTAGGGCATAATTTTTGGCGCTTTTTGCCTGTTTTTGTGAGTCTGATTTTTTTTTTTTCGCTTCTTCTCTTTGTCATTGCTTAATTGTTTTCAATGTTGGTCAGCTTGGTGGTCGGTCGTAATTCTCAAATGGTTTATGACGCGTAGCACCATGCTGTATGCTCATTCAAAACATGTCCACGTATGAGGCAAGGGATAAGGCAATAATAATAAAAACAGAAATAAAGGCACACACACTCACACACACACACTCAAACACACATCCATACACACACTCACTCAGACTCACACCAAGGCCCTGTTTCAGTTCGGTAAAGGGACAATATTTCAGGGGAAAAAAAAAAACATACTCACACTTAGATATATCGCATGAGTTAGAGAGAGATGCACGCATGACATCCTTGTTTTAATGGTTTTTAATGGCTTTATGCTGCTTTTCAAAGCAAACCAATTAAAGCTCAGGCGCACAGAAACAAAGTTAAATTGCTAAAAGCGGAAGAAGAAAAAAGCTTTTATTGATTTCAATTTATCGATGCAATAGAATTTAATAACGTTGCTGTGGTTGACTCTTTTCTTTTGCCTGACCCCATAACAAGCTGTTTAAAGTGAATTCTTGCATAGAAAGTGCAATAAATCAGAATTTACAATAAAATCGAAGTGAATTCAAAGAATCGATAGAGAAAGTTTGTGTGTGTATGGTTCAGAAACGAGAAATTTCAAAGGGTCTTTCAAAAAGAAGTCCTTTTAAATTATGCACCATTTTTTGAGGTGGCAACATACAACTGTCATTCTATGACGTTTGACAAAGAAACACTAGGAAATTTTCAGCTATGGATAGATACACACACACACAACTCATTGAATTAGTGAAAATTCACTTAAAAAACGGTGAAAATACCGCGAACACGATTTGTGAGCAGTTCGTACTGTTTTTGGCCATCATCAAGCGCCTTCTCGCATAGCTATAGTAAAATTAATCGATTAATTCGATCCTCACAAGGCAACGCGTGAGGGTCAAGGGGGCGATCTTCACATGGCAACGTGTCTGACTGCCTCAACCTGGTGAGGCCAGCATTATCCATGTCGAACTCGTCTCAAGTCGACTCAAACCTCTGCGTGGTGTCCTCTAGAAACGGCAAACTGGCAACCGTTAGTTTGACGGCTAATGTGAGCGGCGGGCTCCCCTGCCTTTAAAGGGTTGTGCGTTGGGTTTGATGCCCACCACGTAAAAACAAATTTCAATGAAACGACAAAGAAATAAGATAAAAATGATCCCCAAATCTGATGACGACTACCGCAAACGACAAACTGACAATGATTTACGGATATGCACCTGGAACGTCCGAACCCTTAATTGGGATGGTGCCTCTATCCAACTGATAGATATCTTGGAAAGATACAAGGCTGATATCACTGCAATCCAAGAAATGCGATGGAAGGGACAGGGTTGCTCACGGCAAGCATTCTGTGATATCTACTACAGCGGCCATGCGGAGAAGCACGAATTTGGATGCGGATTCGTGGTTGGCAAGAGATACGACATCATGTTCTGCGATTCACACCTGTGAACGAACGACTTGCCATAATCCGTGTCAAGGCAAGATTTTTCAACATAAGCCTGATTTGTGCGCACGCTCCGACAGAAGACAAAGACGATGAGACCAAAGACAGCTTCTACGAGCGCCTTGAAGATGCCTATGAGCGCAGCCCCCGCCACGACATAAAAATCGTGCTTGGTGACTTCAACGCCAAGGTGGGAAAAGAAAATATATTTGGTCCAACAGTCGGAAAGTTCAGCCTCCACGACAATACCTCCGATAACGGAATGAGGCTGATTGACTTTGCCGCAGCGCGAAACATGGTCGTTAGTAGCACTAGATTCAAGCATCTCAATATTCATAAAGCAACTTGGCTGTCTCCTGATCAAAAGACGCGCAATCAAATTGATCACGTTTTGATTGACGGAAGGCACTCTTGCAGTGTTTTAGATGTACGCACGATCCGTGGTGCCAATATAGACTCGGATCATTATCTTGTCGCAGCCAAGATCCGTACACGCCTGTGCGCAACCAAGAATGCGCGCAATCCAGCACAGAGAAAGCTAGACGTCGAAAAGCTGCAATCAAAGCAAACAGCCGAAGACTTCGCTACTCGACTCTCACTCCTGCTTCAAGAAAGCACTCCTCCGATCGACGATATATGCGCGCAGTGGAATCACATTTCCCACTCTATGCGTACGGCTGCCGAAGAGGTGATAGGCTATCACCGCCCTCGCCGAAACCAGTGGCACGACCAAGAGTGTCGCGACGCCACTGCAGAAAAAGACGCCGCCTACAAAGCCACCCTGCAGTCGGTTGTAACGCGTGCTGCTAAAGAGCGATACAAAGAGAAGAGGAGGGAAGAGAGACGCATTTTCAGGCGAAAGAAAAGGGAAGCAGAAATGCGTGAGTGCGAGAAAATTGAGATGCATGGTGACACGAATGAGGTCCGAAAATTTTTCGAAAAAATAAGACGCCTGGCCGATGGTTTCAAGACCGGGGCCTCTTCCTGCAAGGATGAAAATGGGAATCTAGTGACAGATATCCAGAGTACACTGATGATGTGGAGGGAACACTTCTCTAGGCTTCTGAATGGTGACGTCGACAACAATCCCGCCAATAGAGATGATATCCCGGAAATCCCAATTGTGGACGACAGCGTTGAAGTTCCGCTGCCCGACCATAGTGAAGTCTTGAAAGCTATAGCTCGGCTTAAAAACAACAAAGCCGCAGGAGCCGATGGCTTACCGGCTGAGCTCTTCAAGAATGGAGGCGAAGCTCTATTTAAATGCATTCATGAGCTTCTATGCAGAATATGGTCGGAAGAATGCATTCCAAATGATTGGAACCTCAGTGTGCTCTGCCCAATCCACAAGAAAGGCGATCCCACAATTTGCGCCAACTACCGTGGGATAAGCCTTCTTAATATCGCATATAAGGTTCTGTCGAGCGTACTATGTGAAAGACTGAAGCCCATCGTAAACCAGCTGATTGGACCTTATCAGTGTGGCTTCAGACCTGGCAAATCCACCATAGACCAGATATTTACGCTACGACAAATCTTGGAGAAGACCCTAGAAAAACAAATCGACACACACCATCTTTTTGTCGATTACAAAGCCGCCTTTGACAGTCCAATAAGGAATCATCTATATTCCACCATGTCTGAATTTGGTATTCCTGCAAAGCTCATCCGCCTTTGCAGAATGACACTGAGCAACACCAGCAGCACAGTTAAAATCGGGAAGGACCTCACTCCTCCATTCGATACCAAACGAGGTTTCAGACAAGGTGATTCCTTATCGTACGACTTTTTCAACCTAATGATGGAGAAGATCATCCGAGCTGCTGATTTGAGACGCAGTGGCACGATATTCTACAAAAGTATTATGCTGCTGGCGTATGCTGATGATATCGATATCATTGGCCATAATACGCGCGAAGTCAGTGCAGCATTCTCCAGGTTAGCGAAAGATTCGAGTCGAATGGGTCTTGTAGTGAACGCAGATAAGACGAAATACCTAGTGTCAACAAATAAACAGTCCCAGCGTCTTGGAAACCACGTCACTGTTGACAACATCTCCTTCGAGGTTGTTAAGGACTTCGTCTACCTGGGATCCAGCGTAAACTCTTTCAACGATGTCAGTATTGAGATAAAGCGAAGGATAACTCTTGCCAACAGGTGTTACTTTGGGCTGAGTAGGCAATTGAGAAGCAGAGCCCTCTCTCGACAAACAAAACTCACGCTCTATAAGTCACTAATCATGCCCGTCCTATTATATGCAGCACAAACTTGGACGTTGAGCAGTTCTGATGAAAAGACTTTGGGAGCCTTCGAGAGAAAGATCCTTCGTAAGATCTTCGGTCCAATCTGCGTCAATGGCGAGTACCGAATTCGATGGAACCACGAGCTGTATGAACTGTACGCTGACATAGACATAGTTAAGCGCATTAAAATCGAGCGGCTCCGCTGGCTAGGTCATGTTGAGCGAATGGAAAACGACGCTCCAGCGTAAAAAATATTCGATTCGGTGACCGGTGGTGGTCAACGCAGAAGAGGACGCCCACATCTTCGTTGGAAGGATCAGGTGTTGGATAACCTGACTACACTTGGTGTTTCCAACTGGCGCCAGCAAGCGCAAAATAGAAATGGCTGGCGCAATTTCTTATACGAGGCCAAAACCGACCTTCGGTTGTAAGCGCCAGATAAGTAAGTAAGTAAGTAATTCGAACGTTTGAGAAAAGTTAGTTATTTAAAGACCTCAACTCGTGCTCGTTCAGCTAGATAAACTGAAAATATCGCGGCTGTAGCTGAGAGTGTGGCTGAAAAGTTTACTTAAGTTTGTCCATTTCGAGACATTCACAGGAATTGGGCCTTTCCGTAGCGACTTTGCAGCGTATTTTGTATAAAGATCGTGGTCTATATGCTAATAAGGTGCATTTGACACAAGAATTGAAGCCTTTAGACTAGTGGGGCCCAAGAAATTTTAAGCGCGGGCCAATACTTAAAAAATAAAAAAAAACAAAAAAAACACAAGATGTTGCTCACCATTGCGTTTGACAAAAATCAAACAAGAACAAAAAAAAAAAAAATTACAATGCAATTTAATCATATGTCATGAAAAATAGCTCGACACACAAGTAACGGAACAATCAGCTTCAGCAACGATATCATCGAGTGAGGGTTTTTTAATTTGGCTTTGCATGCATTGTTTTGGTAAAACTCGCTGGAAAATGTGCTGAACACTGAACTAGTGCGGTTTGTGTTGTTGTTTTTTGCAGGCGTTCTTTGATTTTGGCTCATCGCAAAGACAAAATTAAGATGGAAAAAAATTCTATGAAGGGCAACGCTGGCCACTACGTGCGCATGTCTGCTTTAGACCATGGGAAACGTCGTTCATTCGCTGATTGAGTGCTGGAAATGCATGAACAAGATCATGATTTTTCAAACAAAATTATTCTTAGTGATGAGACTCAGTTTCATCTGCCTGGGAAGATAAATAAGCAAAACTGTCGTATATAGGGCTCTGAAAAACCAAGAGAAATAGTCGAACAACCTCTGTCACAACCACAACAAATCACAGTTTGATGCGGTTTTTGGAGTGGCAGTGTCATTGGGCTATATTTTTTCGAAAGTTTTGCTAGTACTACCGTTCCAGTAAATGAATTGTCACCGAACGTTGTTTACTGGCTTTTTTTGGCCTGAAATTGATGCTATGGACGTAGACGACGTTTATTTTTAGCAGTACGGCGTCACATGCCATACAGCTAGTGAAACAATGGCTCTATTGTGTAGAAAGTTTCCTGGACGTCTGATTTCTCGAAATGGAGACTTTAATAAGCCGCCGAGATCGTGTCGTTTAACACCACTAGAATTTTGTTTTTGGGTCTAAGTTGAAGATAAAGTCAACACCAATGCTCCAGCAAATATAAAAGCACATATAAAGCACATAAAAACAATATTAGCAGTTATTCACGAGATACACCCGCTACTAAACGAAAATGCGAGGAAAACTTTTATCAAAAAAATGGTTATATAAAAGAACAACTTCGGCGGGTATTCGGCAGATATTGTGTTCCATCACTTACTTCAGAGCTTGTACTTTGGACTTAAATGAAATTATCAGCTCTTTTCACAAAAATATTGATTCTTTTTTTAATTTAAAATTACACCTTTTGTTAAAAGACCTGAAAGACATTGAATGGAACATACTGAAAATTTCCTTGAAGACATTCTTTATATTGGAAATTGGTTTAAATATAATTATATTCAAAATACGTTTTACAATATACCACAGAGTGCCCCAAGTAGTGTCCGGAATATGATTTCGGAATTCTTAACAAATGGGTGAAGGAATCTTAGAAAGCATCTGAAAAAGCAACCTAATGGAATTCAGTGGAAACAATATAATCTAATTTTCTTTTTTTGGTTTCTATTAGCACTATGTAGATCAGATTTATACTTTTATACAGATCCATACAAATTTATATTTTTGTCAGTGATCTTATAAAGCCAATTTCACCTCATTTGCCAAATTTCATTGGCCTACGCGGACTCGTTCTTAACATTTAAATCCTATGTTAAGGATTTTCAAATATTTTGGTATGTGTTCTTATAAAGCTAATTCCAACTCAAACACCAAATTGCTTTTGTTTACAACGGCTCTTTCCTTTTCATTCCCAACGTTGTATGGGATGAAACCACTGTGCGTCGTACCATTAACCAAGTGTCTATAAGTACTTTATTATTAACTAGCAGGCCACAGTGGTCCGCGGCTTCGCCACGGACGTTTTCTCTTTATCAATAGTTTATCTCTATCAATTTATAAAAAACTGGATCACACAATGTCACTTTAATAAAAGTAAAAAGTCAGCCGTTTGTGCCTCTTACTCATTTATAAATTAAGGAAAATCACAGTCAAAACATGTGTAGAAAAGTTGCATGCCGCAAACCAAATATACGTACATGCATACATATATACTATACATCAAATCGGATTGCGTCTCATTGAAAGTGCAGAGAGATAGAGCCGAAAAACTTCATTTAAAAAAAAATTTTGAACATGCTGAAGGAGGTCAGTTGGATTAATTCACCACATCAAAACTAATTTGAACATGTTAAAATTTACTTCACTCCAATTGCCAACTGGTGTGGTGAAGTCTCGCAGCACAAACGCATGAATAGCTTACGATCAAGTAATGCATGACATTGGATGATTTTTTAAAATACTTTACACTTTAATTAAATATAATTATTGTTAAAATTTCGTAATGAAAATTTACCTGTATCCTTTTTTAGAACAAATGTGATATTTTAAAACTCATTTCATAAAAACCGGACCAGTAGTTTTGGAGTTTGGCGGTATCAAAAAATGTTCACTTTCATTTTATATAATAGTATAGATATAGAACAGTGGGGCTCAAGATATTTTAAGCGCGGGCCAATGCTTAAAAAAAAAACAAAATTTTGCTCATCGTTGCGTTTGGCAAAAAATCAAACAAAACAAAAAAACAATTACAATGGAATAAAATAACATGTCATGAAAAATTACTCGACACAGAAGTAACGGGACAATCAGCTTTAGCATCGCCATCGAGTTTAAAAAAAGAAAATAAAAATAAAAATGGAAAATGTGCTGAACACTAAACGAGTGCGGCTTGTGTTGTTGTTTTTCGCAGGCGTTTGGCTCATCGCAAAGATAAAATTAAGATTAAAAAAAAAGAAAGGGCCATGCGGGCCATACGGGCCGCTACATTTGTATGTTTGATATAGACGTATAGATTTGGCAAACGAATTTGTACTTTGTACTTTGGAATGTCTATATGTACTTTATTATTTTTTACTTCGAATTTGGTCGTTGTCCCAAGAACCATGTGTGTTAAAATTAATTTAGATTCATTAAGACCCGTAGCGTACTTGAAAACAATATAAGCCCTTTCGTTAAAAACCACGGACGTAATCGTGAACTGCCGAAATATACTTCATTATTGAGACTTACCACGTTCATCACCACTAATATTTTCAAAAGAACCCAATACCGAAAATCACCAGACCCGATAACCAGAAAGTTGAGAAAATTAGCTTCAAAACCGAACCTAATGCCGAACTAAAATACATACAGAGCTGTTTGTAATCTTATATATACTAAGATCGAACATTGTCGTACACTTTTTAATATCTCTACTAAAAAAAGGGAATGAAACTTATATCAAAAAAAAAAAATAAAATATTCTGTGATTATTGCATTTCAAAATAAATGTATGCATTCTCATACCAATGACTGTAGTTTGAATCTGTCTCCCTTTCAAGTTTTGCAAACAATTGTTGCTGCTCTCTCTCTCTCGCTCTCTTTCTTTGTTTATCACATTCCACATTATATTGCCAAACAAAAATTGAAGCTTTGTTGGTGTTGTTGCTTTCGTTTAATTTCTCTCGGCTATGGGCACCACTACATTTAACGCTTCTGTGTTTGTCTTTTGCCTTTACTCTCAATTCTTGCTCTCAGTGCTCCCAGAGCGCTCTCTACCCATAGCTGCTCATGATCTTTCGTCAGACCAAGGTATATTAATACAAGGTAGCATTGACAGTTGCTTGGGAATCCATCTCCTATCAAAAAATATAATTAAAAAGAGAGCGCACACAATCGGCCATTGAAAACACAAACAATGGTCGCATTCTGGCTGATACTTTCTACGCAACTGTTGCTCAACTTTCCGGCTGAATGGTATGGCCCATATTACACGATGATCGTTTGATCGCGGTCAAAATATTTTTGTTGTTGCTTTCAATGCGAAACAATTGTTCATCCGCTCTGGCTCTCAGTGTTTTTTGACAGTTTCGCATTGAAAGCAACAACAAAAATATTTTGACCGCGATCAAACGATCATCGTGTAATATGGGCCTATGTAGCATAAAGCGCTCACACAACATGTTGCCTGAGCGGTCGCCATTTTAGGTAGCGAAAATATTTTATGCTACCTCGATTGAGCGGTTTGCGCTCACTTGATGTTGACAGATGAAAAAAATGTTTTGTTGTGAAATTGTGCTGTAAAATTATAAGATTAGTATTTTAATATAAAAATACTTAATTAAATATCTTTTCCATGATTTCCTTGCGAGTTTAATTTTATTATATTGCTGTTAATAAATTTTTTTTTAATCGAATCACGAACAGCTGATTGCAGTTTGACGTTTCTCAAAAAAACCCATTCAGCAGAATGTATCACTTTATGCTACTTCGCTACCTGAGCGCTTTTTCTGCCAGAATGCGACCAATGTTCAAAACGTAGAAGTGAAAAAAAAACAACAACTTCAGCAGCTGCAGATGCATTTGTACAAACAGTTGTTTTTGATAGGAGATGTTTTCTTGTAGAAGAGAAAATAAGTAGTTGTCAATGCTACCTTGCATTATTATACCATGGGTCAGACGGTGCTCGTTTGCTCAGCGTGCAAATGATTTTATTGTTGTTTCCAATGCAAAAGGGTCAAAAATCAGTGAGAATTGTGAGAGGATGAACACTTTGTAGACCGAGCAAAATATGTTCATTTTTTTATATTTTTTTATTAATTTTTGATCGGTGTACATGGCAGCGAGCACCGTGCAAACAGTGTTGCTGGGTGGTGAAATTAAAGATTTGGGCGTTTAAGTAGCTAAAAAGTACATTTTTTGAAGAAAAGTGCTGCTGTTGTACTATAACAGTATGAAGAAAATAGTTGTAGGAAACCTTTGTTAGAATAAAGAGTAGAAGGAAAAGTAAGGAACTGAAAGAAATATCAAAACTAGCTCGGCATGCATATTTCTGTCGTGTGACCAACCAACGTGCAAATTGAGAAAAGAGAATAAATGTTTCATCGCACGCCGAGCAAACGAGCACCGTCTGACCTCAGCCATGGCAAAAGTAGACAAAATATTCATGCAGTCATGAGACCGCGGAGAGAACAACTACAAGATCCAAAATGCATAAATCATGCAACGGAGTTGCTTAAAATTATTGCTTAGAGTGTATATGCGGCACGTTAAATGTGATAAAACAAACGTGACGACTTTTTACTTGGTCACAAAAAAAAAAACTCCAACCAAATCAAAAAACAAAAAATTTTAAGTCTTCCTGTAGCGTCAAAATGCAATATTGTTGCATGGAGTTTTTACGCGCAGAGGAGAAGTGCTACGAAAAATTCAATTTTGCAACAATGAAAATGGTTCTATGACTTTATTAAGAAAAAAACAAAAAATGTTTGTAGCCACGACACCTTAATGCCTAAAAAGGGGTCTTAAACGTTGTTAACAACAATAAAAAAACGTTGGATGGAATTATAACTCCATGACTATTGGCGATACGTTAAATTTTATAGTCTTCTGTCACATGATTAAAAAAAAAATTATAGTGTCAAAGGCCTCTCAGGGAATCCCTTAAAATAACCTGAATGCTACAAATGCAATAGGAAAAAGAAAAATAAATTAAAATTGTAATAAGGACAAGTATAACGGCAAGGAATCGTTTAAGCATCAGGGCAATAATTAGACAAGGGATGAGAGCAAGGATTTGGACAAAGACTGGGGCAAGGAATAAGATTTACACAAAGATTAGAGTATAGAATGGGAGAAGGATTAGGACAAGAATTGGAAAGATGACTTCGGCAAGGACTGAGACAAGGCAAGAACAAAGATTGAGACATAACTAAAACAATATTTGGGACAAGATCGGGTAAAGTGTAAGAACAAAAAGTTTTTAAACACTCTGAGAACGAAATTCAAGACAAAGACTTAGAAAAAATAAGTGCGACAAGGATTAGGAAAGGAATTGAACAAGGGTAAGATCAGGAGATGGATCCTGCTAATGAGTTGGTGTAGCGGCCAACGAAACGGTCTGTCTAGTCTGCTGTGTGATTTGCTCTATACAGAGCCGTTGTTGTTGTTGCCTTCATTGTCTTCATGTTGTCTTGTTGTCAACCTACTTGTCCTAAAGGTCAAAAGTGTTTTCAATATAAATAATGAAAGGTCATATTAAAATTTAAGAAAAATATTTTCTTCTTATTTGCGTCAGTCTTTTACCTGTTCTCTACATTATCTTCTATTTTAGATGCGTTGTACTGCTCATATACATGACGTTTACTGGAAATCCACTGAAAAATCAATTGAGGAGGAGCGTCACAAGCATTCCACATCTGGCAACAATATAAACTTTGTGAATACTTTCTCGGATGACTATTTCGATTTAGAGGATGACAACGTTGGCGATCGTTCGGATACCTATATGACGCATATAAAAGGTGAGTGCAAAACAATTAATATTGAATGTGATTATTAACGATACTAAAAATATAAAACTACGCCCAGATAACATTGAGAAAGGGATTTCTAAATTATTGAGATGTAATTTAAAATCTTCTTAATAATCGCAAAATTAATTATAATATTGAAGAGTCAATTGAACCGACTCTTGAAGTAAAAAAAGTTTTCAAAACTTATCCTAACAACTTTTTTGCAATTTCTCCAGCCATGAAATGAATTTCATTAAGTTTACCTTAAATGTCATAAAAACCTCTCATTGAAATACTTGACAAATTACAGTTATTGTTGAAAGAAGTATCATTACGCCTCATACTACGCAGATAAATTAAAATGTGACTACGAATAATTTACTTAAAAAAAATAACTGCTCAAATTGAAAGGAATTCTCGTTAAAAAAAAAAAAAACAAAAACAAATGCTTTGATATAAACTAACCCTCTGGGAAGTTAGGTAAAAAACAAACATAAGCTGCATTTATAAAAAAACAGAACCCTCTGGGGATAAAAAAAAAAATCAAGTGTTACCGAAAACGTTGCAACAAAGTGTAAAATATGAAAAACAAAACTTTGTTATTTCAAAAGAACTTCACGTTACACATTTGCTGCACCCTTTATTTCCCATACTTAATTTTGCATACTTTTGTAGTATTTTTTGTTTTTCGTATTATTTTCACTGCTTAATGCTGTGCATTGCGAAAATGCACTAAGGAGGGCTTCATATTTCATGTTGTAGCCGTTAGCAGCATGAAGCCCTCAAGAAATAGTTGTGCTGAAAATGAAAACTTAAACTAAAAATATAAAAAAATACCTAGAAAAAAGGTAGCAAAATACAAAGCAAAACAAGCAGCAAACACAACTGACATGATGAGGATGACAGAACGGGCTGCATCGCATTTGTGCGCGGCACATATATAATTATTTAAACAGACATGTGTGTGTGTGACTACATGTGTTTTTGTAGATGTGTTCAGATGAAAAATTCCGGGATATGCAATTCTGTAGTTTTATGCTTATAATAAATGTTGTGCTTTTAGGGCTAAGCACGCTCGGAGCTGCAAAAAGTATTACACTACGTGCAACGCGTTGCTTTTACATTTGTAATGAATAGTGCCCTGCTACTGGCTCGAATGGCTCAATTGGTTCAGTTGGCTCCCGTAGATCACTTGGCTCGATTTATTTAGTTGGCTCAATTAGCTCTAGTTGCTCAAATAGCTTTAGTGGCTCAATTGGCTCTGTCAGTTTGATTAGATCAATAGACTCGATTGGCTTAAATGGCTTAATTAGCTCAATTTGACCAATTGACTGAACTCGCTCAATTGCTATAAGTGCCTCGATTGGCGACACTGGCATAATTGGCTCAATTTGACCAATTGACTGAACTCGCTCAATTGTTTTAATTGCCTCGATTGGCGACACTGGAAATCGATCAATTAGTTTATTTGGCGTAAAAGACCCAATTGGCTCCAGTGGGTCCTATTACAAAATCGGCTTTAATAGTTCAGTTAGTTCAGTTGGGTCAATTGACTTAATTGGGTCAGTTGATTCAATTGGATCAGTTGGCTCAATTGGGTCAGTTTCCTCAATTGGGTCAGTTGGCTCATTTGGGTCAGTTGGCTCAATTAAGTCAGGTGGTTCAATTGGGTCAGTTGACTCAATTGGGTCAGTTGGTTCAATTGGGTTAGTTATCTCAATATCACCGATTGGCTTAAACCTTTGAGTCACAGCGAGACCGCTGCGGTTCCATCTTTTGTTCTTTGTGACGCACATCTTTTAAAACTATAATTTTTATTACCACTGTGGTTCAAGAGGTGTTCGCTGATTATGAATCTGAAGTCAAAATTAGAAAATATACAAATCCAAGATGGCGAATCCAATACGGTGGCCCTATTTTTCTGCTAAAGTATGCTTTTTCACAATTTGTAGATAAGTAATCATTCTTGAGGGGTTTTTACGTGGTAAATTACGAATCTGAAGTCAAACTTTGAAATTATATAAATCTAAGATGGCGGATCCAATACGGCAAATTCAATATGGCGGATCCAATATGGTGGACCACTATTTGGCTAAAGATTTATCGAAATATGACTTCAGATTTGCAATCGCCGACCCCAAGGACCCATACATATCAATGATAACCAATATAGAACTAATCTGATAAAAGAATGGGTACTAATGGTCTGCCATTTGAACCCGCCATTTCGAATTTTTAGAATTTACAAAGACTAACTTCAGATTTGCAATCAACGACCCCAAAAACCCATTCATATACATTATATACCACTATACATAGCTCTACAAATCTAATAGAAAATGGACACTAGTGGTCCGCCATATTGGATCCGTCATTTTAAATTTTCAGATTTTTCAACATGTAACTTCAGATTCGTAATCAGTGACCCCGAAAACCCCCGAGTAAGAAAATTCAGACAAAAATATTCAATAGAAAAATGTATGACTCAAAGGGTTAACTGACTCAAATGGCTTAACTGACTTAAATGGCTAAAAAATATCAATTGACTGAACTGGTTCAATTGTGTTTTGTGTCTCGATTGACTAAATTGGCCCAAGTCTATCATTTAGCTCCAGTGGCTCCTTTTTGGTTCAGTTGATCAACTATTTAAATTGACTCAATGGTATGGTTGTAGCTTCATTTAGGATAATTTATTTCATCATTTCTGATCAACTCAAATAAAAATACATAAATTTATACAAGTAAATATTTATGCTTGTAATTAGTGTAAAAAAAGTTTTCGGTGATTATCGCTCAGACCCCCTTTTACATTGAAAGCAATGTCTGTAGTTTGTAGACAAATGACGAAAGGGGAAGAGTACACTTGCGCTATACCGGCAATTTTTTTGTATTGCTTTCGTACTTTTCGCTTTTTGACAAAGCGTTTTACAGTATTTTCCATTTGCGTGCGTTTGGTGTTCTGTAGCTGAAAATTGTAAGGCTTTCGTGTATAGAGAATAAGCCAAGAAGATATGAAATTTAATCCAATTCTTGATCAATGTAGAAACTATCGTGAAGTACATAAGAGAATGTCGAAAAAAAATTGCTTTCAATTCTTGACCAATGCAAAAGGGCCTTAGTAACTCTAAGTCACTTAGTTGAAGGCATAACTATGTCTCAGACCCATATTTTTAAATTGCTACAGCTTTCTACCTTGCTAAGGATATCAAACACATGATCACTTGATTACCTCTCCCTCTCCCATCCTTCTCTTCTACTAATTGATCACACAAGTTCGCACCAAATCAGAATTGCTTGGAAAGGTATAATATTTGAATTCCTTGATAAAAAGCTTAAAAACAAACTTGGTCAATTCATTTCGTGATTCAATTGACTCAAACTTAAGTGACTCAATTGGCCCAGTTGGCTTTATTTACTCAAGTGACTCAATTATTTCAACTGGCTCAATTGGTTCAGTTATTTCAATACGATCAATTAATGCATATAGCTGAGGGAGATGGTTTGACTTAACTGACTCATGTCGCACAACTAACTCAATTGGCTTAATTAGCTCAGTTGGCTTATTTCGTTTGACCAAAAATTTTAGGCTCAGGTTGCTCAAGAGGTTTATTTAGCTTAGTTGTCGTACGTGATTCAGATGGTTCAGTTTGATTAGTTGATTAAAGTTGAATCAAGTGACTCAATTGGATCAAAGGGCATAATCAACTCAGTTTGTTTAATTGCCTCAGGTGACTTATCTGAGTCAACTGCCTGAGATCACTCAATAGATTTACTTGGCTTAATTGGTTGAATTGGTTGAGTTGGTTTAATTTGCTCAGTGATTCAGCTGGCTCAATTGACTCACTTGCTTTGATAGACTCGGTTGACTCAACAGAATTGACTGCCTAAGTCCCATAATAGGCTTAGTTACCTAAATTGGTTTAATTAGTTCAGTTGGCTCAATTCGCTCAGGTACTATCAACATAGTTGATCCAATTGACTTAATAAACTCAACTTAATCAATTGTACGAAATCTCTCCTTAGGTTCAGTTGACTCAATAGGGTTAGTTGACTCAGTTGGATTAGGTAGATTAGTTGGTTCCGATGGTTTAATTGGCTCAGTAAGATTAATTCGGTGAATTATTTGATTTTCTTCAGTTCAGGCTCAAATGGCTCAGATGGTTAAATTGCTTCAATTTGTTCAGTTAAATTAGTATACTCGAGTGGCTCAATTGGCTCAGTTGGATTAGCTCAGTAACATCAATTCGGCCAATTATTTGATTTTCTTCAGTTCAGGTACAAATGGTTCAATTACTTCAATTTGTTCAGTTAAATTAATTGACTCGAGCGGCTCAATTGACTTAGTTGGATTAAAAGGCTCGGTTAAATCAATAGAAATTAGGTTAACTAATTTTTAATTTCAGATAATCTACTGATTCAATCGGCTCAGTTGACTTATATTATTCAATTATTGTCAGTTGACACAATTCCCTAAGTAAGATCAAATGACTCAGCAATCTTAATTTGGTAAATTTTTTTCAATTGATGAATTTACACAAATATTTAAGTGACTCTGTTGGGTTAGCTGGCTCAATTGGCTCAATTCACTATATTAGATCAATTGGCACAATTGGTTAAGTTGGTTAGTTAGGATTAGATCGAAACTCCTAATATTTGAAACGCGGACACCTGCCGAATAGGTTTAATTCCACGTTAGCGCATGGCAATGGGGTCGAGGTTCATGGAATTGATGCCCAGGAGATAAATCTTCAGGACGTCTGTGCCATGCTAATAGAATAGGTTAATTAGGATCAGTTGGATCAATTGACACAAGATATTCAGTTTTCTCAGTCAGTTCATTTAGCTTGGTTGACTTAATTGAGTCAATTGTCTTAATTCGCTCAGCTTTTTAAATTGGATTAGATGGTTCAAAAGGTTCAGCTATGTCCACTGCCTCAAATCACCTAAGTTGAATTAACTGTTCCGGTTGGCTCATTTGGCATATTTGGCTCAATTGGGCTTCATGGCAACATTAGATCATCTTACTCGATTTCTTCAATTGCTCAATTTGCTTGTTCGATTTTTAAAATTATTCAATTGGCTTTTTTAAATACGAAATTTTGTTCATTTATCTTGCTTGACTCAATTGAAACATTTGGCTAAATCCGCTCAAGCAGCTCAGTTAGCTAAATTAGCTTGGATGTTTCAAGAGGATCAGTCGAATCAATTGACTCAGATGACCCAATTCGTTTGACTCATATAGCACATTGGGCTCAATTGGGCTTCAATGCAAAATTAGATCAATTGGCTCATTTTCTTCAATTGCTCAATTTGCTCATTCGGGTTTTCCAATAGTTCTCTTCGCTTTTTACGTAGAATACGTCATTCTCGGAGGTCAGTAGGGTGGTTGATAGTGATCAGGTGTCGATATTTATATAACTTCTTGAGCCTTTGGTGGGCCTATAGTACTGATCGTACAATGTTGATGTTAGCACTTGCTGGTCTACTTGATCCTCAATGCGACAAAAATTCATGTTAGAACTCTCTAACTTATATAAATTTTACACAATTACATGAAATATAAAGCCAACATTTGATGTTTTTGTTTGCTTAAACTTGCTACCTATTTATCGACAGTTTCCAGTTTTATCGACAAAACCATAAAATTTGTATGGGAGCCCCCCTAAGGAGTGGTCGGAGGGAATAGGTGTCACAGGCAAAAATGTTCCTTTTGCAAAAATAATGAGGGTCGTTCATACATATTAACCCTTTCCGGCACTATTTTAAAGGTCATATGCTCAGGTGTATGGAATAAATAAACAAAAACCATAAAATTTGTATGGGAGCCCCCCCTAAGGAGTGGTCGGAGGAAATAGGTGTCAAACACAAAAATGTTCCTTTTTCAAAAGTAATGGGGGTCGGTGATACATATTAACCCTTTCCGGCACAAACACAATAAAATTTGTATGGGAGCCCTCCTCAGGAGTGGTCGGAGGGAATAAGTGTCGAAGGCAAATATGTTCCTTTTGCAAAAATAATGAGGGTCGGTCATACATATTAACCCTTTCCGGCACAAAAACCATAAAACTTGTATGGAAGCCCCCCTAAGAAGTGGTCGGAGGGAAAAGGTGTCAAAAGCAGAAATGTTTCTTGTGAAAAAGTAATGGGGGTCGGTCACATATATTAACCCTCTCCGGCACTCTCTTGAAGGTCATATGCTCAGATGTATGCAATATATATACAAAAACCATAAAATTTGTATGGGAGTCCCCCTAAGGAGTGGTCAGAGGGAATAGGTGTCAAAGGAAAAAATGCTCCTTTTGCAAAAGTAATGGGGGTCAGTCATACATATTAACCATTTCCGGCACAAAAACCATAAAATTTGTATGGGAGCCCCCCTAAGGAGTGGTCGGAGGGAATAGAAGTCAAAGGCAAAAATGTTCCTTTTGCAAAAGTAATGGGGGTTAGTCATACATATTAACCCTCTCCGGCACTCTTTTAAAGGTCATATGCTCAGGTGTATGGAATAAATATTTTGCTAAATAGTTTTTAAAAAAGATGTCATCAAAAGCGAATTGAATAATTCTACGCCTTGTGTTACGACATAGTCGAAACTACTGTATCTTTTTTTTTAATTCGAAATTTGGCGACTTCTGCTACAAAAGTTATTTAATTTTAATAAGCTTTTATATTTTCATGAAACTGATAAAACAACCAATTAAATAATTTGTTTGTTATTTATCCTTCGCCAGGTGACGTCTCCTCGCTTAATTCAAGCAGTGCTGCCAAATCAGCATTAATTGCTACACGCATAGCAACAATTATATTGCTTTTTCATGCGCTGCAACAGTTGCGACACTTATTTATGCAACAAACACAACATCAACATTTGAACAATGAGAATGAAACGAGCAGCAACGGCAGCAATAAAAACAACAGCAACAATGAAAATAAAAATGACAACAACACAAACAAAGCCACAGGGCAACACTTAAATCCAAACAATGTACAACGAAACAAAGTAATTGTTGTTAAAAGTAAAGAACAAATTGAAATAAAAGAACAACACAATTTGTTGCAACAACATTTATTAATAATAATAATAAAGAACAACAACAGCAGCAATAGTAACAATAACAACAAAGATAAATTGTGTCGAGTGGAAGAAGTGCAGCAGAAATGGCCAAAGCAGCAGGGAGTCATTCAACTGCAGTTAGCAGTAACATCAACAGAACAATCAAAGGCAACACTTACATCAATAAGAACAACAACAACAACCATACCAACCCACACAACAACAACAAGAGATTACCTTTGCAAAATGTCACTACAATCATGACTTCATAGACAATTTATGTTGTATTTTTTTATGTAAATTCTTAATAAATGCTTATTTATAAAAGTTTTATACTAGCAACGCATACATATTAAATGCATTTAATTATGTTACACATAACATATAAACACATACTAGCTATACATAAGAGAACCCACATAGAATGTATGTTAGGTCAACAACTAGCCCAAAACCTAAGCATTTCATATTTGTATAGTACCCATCGTCCTGTCTATTTAGGCTTGATTTAAAAAACTATCTTTAGAAAAAAAAAAACGAAAATACCAAAACTATTGCTTATAAGTAAAATAAACATATATATATTTATGTATTACTTCAATGTGTATTACACACCATTTTGAGCAGGTTTCTTAAGATACATTTATTGCTTAGCAGATACTTATCATTGAAGCTATTGTAAATTTTTGAAGCATGTTGAGGAAAAGTGAAAAATATCGATAAACTTTTGCATTACGAATAGGAAAAAAACTAAATTTTAATAAATATAACATATGTTATATAAATTACATTAAATATTTAATCAGGTGAAAATACATGTTTTGTTTTTTATTTTATTATTATATTTATTTTAAAGTAATATATAAAAATTTTATACTTATATTATTATTTTTTTTTTTTAAAAAAAGTTTTTGGCATATTTGTAATAATTTCTATATCGGCAGTGCATTTAAGGTACGATCCCCAACATGGGAGTACAGATATACGAGGGCATTTGGCGAAGTCAGTTGCTTTTTGAATTTCCAGCGGAGTCCTGATCGTGTCAACTACCATCTGTTAATAGACTACTGTCAAATTTTGAGCAAGCAGTGTCATTTAGTTTCTATTTGACAGCCATTGAAAGCAGATAAGCTCGTGAATTTCGTGTAGGGAAGAGGGATACTTCTTGTCTCAAAATTTGGATAAACCTCTGTAACTTCTATAAATCAAGCAATTATGACAGTTAGACTGTAAACCAGTGTAGGGCGCGTAGTGACTCGCGTACTAGAGACTCGTTTTCGAACTCTCTCTCGAATCTCACATATAAAAACACCGACAAGAAGTTATTTCAATCAGTTGGCGATGAGACTTCATGCTGTGGAGTCCACGCTGCATGATGCTTTGAACTTGGTTGTTAAGCACCGAAAGAACTAGATGGGCAAATAAACAAGAATTAACTGAATAACGTAAACTCTGGGTTTATATAAATATTATATAAATATTATAGTTTTGGATCGAAGACTTGTTGTATTTATGTCTTTTTTTTGTGTGTTGTTTGTTTTTGTTTGATTTGAATTAAAAATTAATTTGGTTTTTTAATAAAAAAAGCGTTTTCTAATAATTTTAGTTGATTTATTTTGATTTCAATTTTAAAATCAAAACAAAAAAATTGAAAATAAAATTAAATCTAAACTTAAAATAAAATATTAAACTAACGAGCCGACTCGTCATATTAATTCATACCTGCACAAAAATTTTTTTTAGTGCTGAGAGCAAGACTCCGGTACCACAAGCACAAAATTACAGTAAATACCCAGCGGAAAAATAAAAAACGTTCCTAGAAACAGCGCATTTTATGCGCATTTTTGGTATGCCTTAAGGATGCGCTTTTCAGAGTTCAGAGTTGTGGAGCTCATATTTTTATATACATTTTGTTCACAAGTAATCAAGCAAGTAAATAGCAGAGCGATAAGACATTTGACTGTAATGGTAGCAGTTCGAGTTCGATCCTCGCATGTGACAAATAATGAAATTTTCTCGCTTCATTTTTATGTATAGTCCAATAGCGCTCAGTTCTCGCTACGTTTTGTTATTTACTATAATGAGAGTGAAGCGCCTACATCTAATGACATGCCAATGTTAAAAAAGGCTCTATCCATAAGGAGAACAAAGCGCTCTACTGTTTTTTGCGAGCGCTTCAAATGCGTTAATGAAGCGCTAAGTTTCTTACTGGGTATTAAAGCAGTGATGTTCACGTAGTGCCACGCGTGGTGAGACTCGACGGCTTTATTCGAGAATCGAAACACGTACACGATCACATGCACGAAGTTATCTCAATCAGTTGGTGCTGAAACTTCTGCTATAATAACTCAAGGTGGCACCTTGTTTACCAAACAAATTGTTGTATAAATGTTGTCAATCATCCAACCTAAGGCATTCAAAACGCCAACTGATCCAGTTGGTCCATTAGAAACAAAAACCACTTTTAAATTAAAAAAAAATAAACGGTGAAATTCAGTTTCCTGCAGCTGATACTGCAAGAGCTAAAGTAACTAATGTGCCCCGCTCAGCCAAAGTCGGTGATGCCTGTCTCAACAATGTTCCAAATATCACTTCCAGTAAATTTTTACCGCTCTCGAACACTTGTCAATTCATTAAAAAACTTATTAACATTGTGCAGGTTAAAACTTGAATCTCGAGCGAGACTGGTTTCCTCTGGTTTTTTTACACTAGGGTAATTCACAATTTTGTGTATTTGAGATTGTGAATTCGTGTAATTGCAAAAATTGCTCATCAATTGTGAACGGCCTTTTTCGGCTTACTTTGCAACACTTGTTGCAAAACATATGTAATTCACAGCTGATTGATGAAAAGCAAAATTATTTCCTACTTGAAATTTTACTTAAATGCATATTATGTCGAAAAAAGCTTTAAGGCTCAATTAGAGGACTTTTTAGTGGACGAAACTATTGAAGAAATTATATTCAACAAAGGTATAAAGCATTCTATTCCACTGTCCAAACTTCTCACCTCTATTTCAGGATCTTCTTGGATATAGTTCAATATAATTTTGATTCCTTAATTTTCATTCCATTTTTTATTGGGGTTCTCCCGTTTAATTCGCTTTTTTATTTGTTCATATTCCATGTAACTTCTTTTTGCCTTTTTTTCCCAATCAGCTGTCAGTTTGCAATTCAGTATTTGTATAGTAAATAAAAACTATGGATTTTTAGTGTTGCATATTTGCAAAAGCGTAATAAGTGCATATATGTATATTTTGTTAGTGACTTAGTGAATACACTCTACCATTTTGCAAATGCAATGATGCAAGACCATTTGCACAAGATTGTGAATCGCCCTACTAAGTTCTTTATTTCGTCCCATAAAGTCCCCAAAGCCATTTTTTGTCTACCATACTATTCTGGAAGTTTTTATTGAGAGCAAAAGCATATTCAAAAGCAAACTTGTTTACTTTTCTAAATAGGTACTCTCTTTTTCCCAAATAATTCCTCTGCAAGTATTTTGATAGTTGTCGTTCTTCTTCCGTTGTGTGAAGGTGTTTCTAAATTTTTGTCCTTATCCTTGTCCCAATCCTTGCTGTTGTGCTTCTCCCAATCCTTGTCTAAAATCCTGTCCTAATCCTTATCAAATTACATGATTTAATCATTACACAAAGCTTTGTCGTAATCCTTATCTTATTTAGGAGTTTTAGGCAGGTCTCTCCGTGTACCGAATACATGTTAATTTTTTTTTTTTTTTTGTCATAATTCATTTTTACTGTTTTGGAATAACTTTGATCATAACACCTTAAACCATTGAGAAACAATTCCATGCAACACCGATGTATTTTAAAATATGAATTTTTCAACTTCTTTGGAAACGTAGCGTTGTCAACTCACAAAAAAAAACATTTTCTGACATTTACAATTAAGAGGAAGGCTTGAATTTTTAAAAGTTTCTTATATACTTTCATACATTACACACATTTTTTTTATTAATCATGTTATGAAGATTCTGAAAATATTACAAGACTTTTATAAATTTCGACTTAGTTGGTAGTTTTCGTGGATTTCGACACAAGTACTCCTAAGTACTCCTAAATACTCCTAAGCACACCTATATAAGTATTCCTCAGAATCTGTACGTAATGTAGAATTATAGTAAAAATTTAAACATATGTTTATAAAAATATGGTAAACTATTAACCAATAATAATTATTTTCCAAACAAAAAAAAAGAAAAATTTAGTTTTTAAATTATTGCACAAAAGTTTTTGACAAACCCCAAAACAAAAATTATTCCCTATTGTAAATATTGTCATTTAATGAGCACTTTTATGAATTGACTTTGGAATTTTGGAAACTATAGCTAAAGTGAAATAAAAAAAACTTAAATTTGATTATAGGAATATGTAAATTAATTTGCCAATATTCATAAAATTTACTTTTGATAGCAGTTAAAACAGATAAGTATTTTCTAGATACAACCCATTACACAATTGATAAATTTTTGTAAATCTGTCAACATTATTTTTCAATATAAACAATATAATTCAAATGAAAAATTAAAAGCATTGTAAAAAAGTTATTGATATCGAAACCATTTAATTAATTGCTGTCAAATTAACTATAATTGACAACAATATAGGAAATAAAACAACAATAAGTTAAATTGACTTACATATAAATTAATTATATGATTGAATTGAGGTAAATAAATAAAAATTATTTTTTAATGTTAGGTTTACATATTGTATGAATATATTTAAAATATATATTCAAGAAATATAAAGATACCTATATAATAAAACAAGAAATGTGAAATAATACTGATACTATACTATTAAAATGAAAATAATAAATATGTCTACAATATAAGCCAAAGAATGCTACAAGTGTTTTATTATTTGGCTTGGAAATGTTATAAGCCTTGAAGATACATAAATATAGTTTATGCAGAAAATAAATTTTGTATATGTCAGCAGTTTCCCGAAGTTTTTATAGAACATATTGTGTACAACTTAACCCATTCAAGCCTTTCCATAGATCGAATCATACGCTTTTGTTGAAATTTTGATGAAATTTTGAAATGTGTGCCGGGGGACCACAAAAGTTGATAGAAAATAAAAAATTTTCTGGGCAGACACCTCAGATGTGTCATGACATGGATATTAAAATACCCGACGAAATTTTTTATACTTATACAGTCTGTCTGACTGCCGGGCATTTAAGTACCCATTAGGTAGAAAAGGGTTAAATTTTTTTAGTCTAAAAGTTTATGAGGGCCGTGGATAGATGTGCTATAAGATCGAAAATACATCCACAAGTGATGCTTTATATATTTCAGAAATAAATTTAGAGACCGAAAAATAAATACAAAGATATATGTAAAGAAAAGAATAGCTTTCGATCGATGTGATCGATATTCGAAAAATGCATACAATTAAGGTTATATCTAATGGTTGGCCAAAAATGGTTGGCTGTCATCTCATAAGGAACATACAGAAACAATTTTACCCACAACACCATGGAGGCAACCACTCAACGCAGTAAAAATGCAACAGCATTCCATGCATGAAAAAACGTTGCATGGAATTATACTCCTGAGTGTAGGCACTACTAAAAATTTTATAGATCGACATTAAAGCTGAGGTGTTCGGTCACATGATTTATTTAAAAAAAAAAAAAAACAAATAAAAAGAATGGTATCATGCATTCTCTCGATCAAACTCTTCACGTATCCTTAATGTTCTAAATGCTACAGCAAAAGCTAAAATTAAAAGGAAAGTAAAAAAAAATTAATATTAAAATACGATCAAGTATTAGGACAAGGATTTGAATAAAGATTTAGATTAGAAAAAGGCTGAAGACTAAGATTCGGACAAAGATTATGACGAGGAATAAGAGAAAGAGTAGGACAAAGATAAGAGCATGAAAATGGATAAGTATAGGGCAAGAAGTCAGGCAAGTATGGGAAAAGGACTATGACAAGGACTAAAACAAGAATTAAGACAAAGATTTAGACACATCTAAAACAATATTTGGGAAAAGATTGGGAAAAAGTTGGGGACAAGAAATTGAGCTAGGATTTGAACACACTTAAGACAAGATTTAGGACAGAGATTGGAAAAAGAATTTTTAGAAGTGTTCATTCACTTAGAACATTCTACAAATATTTCAGACATATTGCCCCTTCTTCTCCACTAATGGATTAACCCATTTTCGAGCCAAGTCAGACTTAACTGAATGGATGTAACAACTGAATTCCTGGTATAAAACCCAAAAAAAGGTTTAGAATTAAAACATGGATGAAAACAAGAGTTTAACCCGTACTTCTGGACAATAACACTGTGCGACAATTTAAGGGTAATTTTAAATCACTGCACAAATTCCAATGGCTTCTGATAGCCATTGGTCGATAGAACATATCATCTAAGGGATTTTTCAGAGTTAGTTCAAATAACCGATTTTTTTCAAGGTCACATTTTATACTATGGGGCCGTAGTTATCTTTTTTAACTCCTAAATTTATTACTTAAAATTCTTGCAAATTTATTCGCCTTTAAAATTGGGAAACATTATTTCCCCTCAATTTTCACACAAGGGAAACAAAAACCCCTTAAATTAAAAAAACTAGTATATCTTGGAAACTCTGGGCGATATAATTTTCATTACTTCTACAAATTAAAGTTTCATCATCTTATCTATAACTTCGCAGAACATCGTAATCATAAGATCTTTAATCAAAATTTTACTTAGTTTAGGAGTGAAAGGAAATTAACTACGGTAGTAACTATAGTATAAAATATGACCTTGAAAAAATCGGTTATTAGAGCTAACCCCATAAAATCCCTTAGACGATATGTTCTATTGACCAATGACTATCAGAAACCATTGAAGTTTTTTCAGTTATTTTTTAGTGTCGCACAGTGTTATTAAGATAGAAATAAAGATAAATATGAGAACAAGTTTGGAAACAAAGGAAAGGAAATGATAGGGACAAGAACAAGGTCATGGATAAATATACGCTGTCACGTCAAAAACCTACGGGTGTGTCCATTAGATCGTATCGAAAAAAAGTACGCCGCACACCATCTAATTTAGTCCATTAAAAAAAGAAAATTTGAAAAAAATTTTTTTTTGATTTTTTGTCCGACCGAGGAGGTCGCACATTTAAGTTTTCCTTCATATCTTCGGCATTTACAGTTCGATTTTAAAGAGTGGTATATTAAAGTTTTTGTTTCTAAGAGTCTCACTTTTTTGCTTCAAAGGTCATTGGGGTCTAGCACCCAGTTCTAATACTTACCTACCAGATCCCAGTTTCTACCATTGTAATGAACCATTTTAAGGTCATAAGGTTAAGGCCTCGCATAAACTCTTCGAATGAAAGTATGTTTATTATCCCAGTATAACTACTTAAAAACAATTTTTAATTTTTTAGCCGAACATAGGGTTCTTTATTTAAAATGTTGCGTCATATCTTTGACATTTACAGTCCGATCTGAGAGAGTGATATATAGATATTTTTTTCCCGAGACGAGCAAATTTTTTGCTCTAAAGGTCATTGGATTTAAGGCCCCCGTTCTTGCACTTACTAGATATCAACTTCTGCAAGATGAATTACAAAAATTAGAATCAAATCAAATAAAGTGTTTTTGAATCGTTACCCAATACCTCGAAGGCCCTTACATTTTCTGACATTTACAACGAAGAGGAAGGCTTGAATTTTTAAAAGTTTTTTAAATACTTTCAAACATTACACAGATTTTTATACCCCCACGTTTAAAAAACGTAAATGGTATATTAATTTTGTCACTCCGTTTGTAACGCCCATAAGGAGGCGTGGTAGGTATAGAAAAATATATATATTCTTGATCAGCATCACCACCCGAGTCGATTTAGCCATGTCCGTCTGTCTGTCCGTCTGTCTGTGATAACGATTACAGCCGTAATTTTAAAGCTATCATCACGAAATTCAATATTTAAGCTTTTATCTAAAAAATGAAGGTCAAGTTCGTAAATGAACCAAATCGGATGAAAACCACGCCTACTTCCTACAAAGTCACTTTATCAAAACGGTAAAATCTCTTAGAATTCAACAAAAATTAATATATGGACTTGCAATTTTACATTTGAGTCTTGATGTTCAAAATACACTCTAAGTATGAAATTCAACCAAATCGGATGAAAACCACGCCTACCTCCCATACAAAGTGACTTTATCAAAAAGGTAAAATTTCTCTAAAATCCACAAAAAATAATGTATGGACTTGAAATTTTGCATATGAACTTTGATATATAACGTGTACTATGTGTATGGAATTCAACCAAATTGAGGGAAAACCACGCCCACCTCCCACACAAAGCAACTTTATCAAAAAACAAAAGCGAATATTTTCTGTTAAAAATATAACGAAAACGTTTTTACAGATAAACATTTTATTGACTGCTTAAGACTTTGAATATACTTTGGTTCGGCCGTGGGGGTATTTTAACTTCGACCCAGTCGAAGTCGAAATTTCGACTTAGTTGGTGGTTTTCGTGGATTTCAACACAAGTACTCCAAAATACTCCTAAATACTCCTAAATACTCCTAAGCACACCTATGTAAGTATTTCTCAGAATCTGTACGTAAAGTAGAATTATAGTAAAAATTTAACTATATGTTCATAAGAATATGTTATAAAATTAACCGAAGGCCCTTACCATGTGGTACATTTTAATTTGCATTTTTTTATGAGTTTTATAAAACACAGGACTTTTTTAGTGGGAAAACTTTTGCTAAAAAACTCACTTTTATTATTATATCAAGCTAAGTACTAGAACGGGGTGCTTGACCCAATGACCTTTAGAGCAAAAAAGTTGGTAAAAAAGTAAATGCCTTAGAATGCAGAAGAAAAACTTAAATGCACGACCCCTACGTTCGGTAAAAACAAAAAAAAAAAAAAAAAATTCTAAATTCTCTTAAAAAAATTCTTCAGATTAGATGTGTAGTTACTATATTTTTAACCGACTTCAAAAAGGAGGAGGTTCTCAAGTTCGTTGGTTTGTCCGCTTTTTTTTTTTTTTTTTTTTTTAAATGTATGTGCATCGATAATTCCTAAAGCACTTGCCCGATTTCCGTAATTTTTTGTCAACGGATAGATATTATGAACGCGGAGGTCCTTTTTTAAAAAAGTGGGCAATATTCGACAAAGGGGCGTGTCAATATAAGAAAAACACTGTATTTCAGTTAATATTGACACTAGGGTACTGAAATTTACAGTAAAAATACTGGGGTAGGCACAATTATTACAAATTACGATCAATAAAGTGGGCGTTATTTGACAAAGGGGTGTGGTCATATTAAAAACACACTATATATCAAAAAATATTGACACTAGGGTGATGAAATTTAGTACATGGGTAGGTACAGTTACTACAAATTACGGCCAAAAAAGTGGGCGTTATTCAACAAAGGGGCGTGTCAATATTATAAAAATACTATATCTTAGTTAATATGGGTGGGTAGGTAGAATCATTAAAAAAGTGAGCGGGATTGCACACAGGGTGTGTCACTTTAAGGAAAGTACTATATTACGGTTAATATTAATACTTGGGAACTGAAATTTGGCACAGGGCTAGGTAGAATTATTATAAAGTACGGTAGATAAAGTGGGCGGGATTAGATAAAGGGCGTATTTACTTTAATAAAAATTGTACAGAGACCGAAATGGAAAATACCCAACAAACTTTCAGGAATTAATAAAACAAATTTTTTAAGAACAAAGTTTCATGTTTGAAATTTTCCTCAAGAAAACTATTACATATAATATTTCATATTCTCTAAAAAGGAAGAAATAAAAACTTTTTAATAAAAAAAAACCGACTTCAAAATCACTACAAAGTAAAAAATAATTTTAAATAACTTTTCCCATTCATTTCTTGGTCATATTTTAAAAGCTATTTATATGTATTATAATATTAGATATCAATCAATCCCATTTTTTCTAATTTGTTTTATTATCATCAATATATTAATTGCTTTATGAACATAAAAGCTTTGAAGTCGGCGCTAATCTTTGACACACAATCATGATCTTTTACCATCCGTGCACTATTTGGTGCCTTGGTTACACTGTAGTAATTTTAAAAGCTTTGATTATATTAAAATTCTCACTAAACTGGTTTGGGTGAGCTTGTAAAGCTCATATTAAATATGACATAGTGTGTAACAGCTGCACAAATAATGCATGGAACACATTGGCTACATTCAGCGCACTCAACAATTTACAACTGAAAGAAAAAAAATCGCTAAGAAGCTTTTATATTCATAAAGTTAATAATATTTTTATGATAAAACAAATTAGAAAAAATTATAATAAACAGATTTCGACATAGTAAGATCAGCGCCGACTTCAAAGCTTTTATGTACATAAAGCAATTAATATATTGATGATAATAAAACAAATTAGAAAAAATGGGATTGATAAGATATCTAATATTATAATACATATAAATAGCTTTTAAAATATGACCAAGAAAGTAATGGGAAAAGTTATTTAAAATTATTTTTTACTTTGTAGTGATTTTGAAGTCGGTTTTTTTTTTTGTTAAAAAGTTTTTTTTTGCCTACAAGTTGATATGGTCTTCAGTCCACAATACTGACAACTTTTTTGTTTCCTCCATGGTGTGATTAACAAGGTGGTAGTGAATTTTAAACCTCTCTCACAAAAATTATTTCTCGATCAAGCGGCATCAACCACCCAACTTGAAGTTTCAGCGCCAACTGATCGATCGTGTACGTGTTTCGATTCTCGAACAAAGCTTTCGAGTCTCACCACGCGTGATACTACGTGAACATCACTGTTAGAAACGTACAAATAACATGGATAAGATAAAAAAATTGCTCTCAATAACGTTGGTGTCGAGCTGAAAGCTAATATTTCGATAGCCAAGTTCTCGACGCCATCGGCATTTGCGGCACTCATTGACATACCACTTAAGGGCCTCCAGGATATATTTCAAAAGCAGAAATTACACTTTTTTGAAATTGTTTTTTGAAGCCGTATTTTATTTTAGTATTTAATTTTTTTTTTATATTATTAAAGTATAACTATTCAAGATTTATCCCTAAAATTTTGGTGCAATGCCGCGAAAAACCTTAAATTTTCGGTGAGAAAAAATTTTAAAAATTGTAATTTCTATTTTTGAAATACTCCCGGAGGCCCTTAAGCGTTGTATATCAGATGGATTACACGAAGCTGGCACATCTTGTCCGTATAGATTAGTAAAACACATCGTTGTCCCAAACTCCTACGTGGACTGCGCTGGCTCGCGTTGTACCTAAAGCAAAGCTATTAGCCAATAAATAAAGAGCTGAATTCTTGAAGCACTATGTACCACCTCGTACGAATTGTGATGAAGCTTTCTCGAAGATTTTTATTGGCTCAGTTTATTGCTGCTATTGCTATTGAGAAACTATATGACCAGCCCATCCGTACTTGCAGGCAATTGCAGTTTATTTTCATATTCGGTTCTAGTTTTCTACTGTTTTTTTAATTATTTTGATGAAAATCCGACAAAACTACTTATAATTGTATTTTATTACTCATTATTACTTAGAACTACCACAAGCAAGCAAAAAAAACAAATAATGATTTGACACTTACCAGACACAGGTCCTCTCATTATGTCACAATTTTTGTACAGAGTCAGCAAAATTGAGTGCGTGCTGAAAAATTCACTACCACTTTGTTTAATTACATAATGTTTCCCTCTATATCTGTCACTAATCTATACCTACAATAGAGTTAAGACTATAAGAGTTGACTGGATGGTGTTCCACCTGAATTCCTTGGTGAAAAAAAAACTGCTCCTATTATAGGTTTAACACTCCAAAAAGAAAAATATATTGAAAGTATAAAAGTTTTTGGTACTCCGCTCTTCGGAAAATACTCCAATTATCAGTTAGAGGTGGGTAATAGCACAATTTTTGGTGTGCTGACTCACTAGCACATGTGCACTCTTAGGAGTCAGCACACTGTGCTAGCACAATTGTGTCACAGTCGAAAAAAGCACTTCGCAGTCGAAAAGCAAAAGGAGTCGAATATTCGTCCCATAAGAAATACATGCAAATCAGCTGCGACCACAGCAACAGCATTTGTCTCATTTACTCTTTCGTGTTCACGTAAAAAAACGAAGTGTTGCTTCACACGCGTGTGCACTACGCGGTTAACACTGATGTAAATTAAAACTGACAATTGGCGCTGGGTTCTTGTTGCGCTAAAAAAAATTGCATATTGTCAATTATTGCAACTGAAACAAAAACCAACTTTACTAAGCAGAAACTTAACAAAATGTAAGTAATATTAGTTTATTGCTTATGCTATCTAAATAAATAACTTTAGAACCATTTCAATGACGACACATCAAAAGAGTGCAGTATGGCTTCACTACTCAGAGCCCAACAAAGAAAAAAAAGTGAAATATTTGTTGTGTGGACAGACATTATCAGTTGCAAACAAATCTACATACAACCTAATTAGACATATTAATAAAAAGCACCCAGCCCAACAAATCAGGAGACAAGCATCACCAGCAGAGCACGAAATTCAAAGCAGTAACAACAATAACGAACTAACAAATAGCAACGAAGTCATCATCAATACTTCCGCAGCACAACGCATTACACCACTTCAAGAATGTTCCTTGCAGTACTTTGGTAAGTTCTATAATGTTCTTCGTTCAGATTGAACAAATCATTGTTTTCTTTGAAGGTTCTACTCAAAAAAATGCAAGAATTACCCAATATTACAACAGACCGCTGCCAACAAAAAAGCAAAGAGAAATAGACCAACAACTCGTTCAAATGATTGCAAAGGAATATCAACCATTTAGCATTATGGATCGTTTAAAAAGAAGCTTTGCTTTGTGCCTTACAGTGGATGGGTGGACTTCCCGAAGCCAAGATTCTTTTTATAGCATCACGGCCCACTATATTGCCAACGATGATAAAAGAACATTTTTGGCATCTGATTTGCTTGGATGTGTTTCATATGAGGAAAGGCACACTGGGGAAAATATTTGCAATAAACTAAAAGAAATTTTAGAAGAATGGGATATTTCCAACAAAGTTACTGCAATAGTTTCTGACAATGCCGCAAACATGAAGATGGCTGTAAGGATTGGTGGATGGCGTCATTTAGGTTGCTTTGCACATTCTCTTAATTTGATAACCCAATCAGGATTGAAAGAAATACAGCTTATTTTGGACAAGATCAAATCAATCGTGAGATTTTTTCTAAGAGCTGTTATGCAAACAATCAACTTAAAGTTGCAAAAGAAAGAATGGGTATTGCACCAACAAAATTAAAAAATGATGTTCCAACTCGTTGGAATTCAACATTTGCAATGATGAACCGATTTTTACGTTTAAAAGATGCCTTAATATCTATGTTACATTAGCTCTTATAAATTCGTCCGCATTGGTCACAGATGACGGTCTTGAGTCAATCAATATATTAAGTAATGTAGAATGGTTAATCACGGAGCAATCAACAAAAGTTTTAGAAATTTTTGACGTAATTACATCTTTGATAAGTACTGAAAAACGCGTTAGCTCATCGTCGGTTATCTTATATATTAAACAAATAAAAAAGCATTTAAATTCATTTGATAGTCAACAATTCATACCAGCAGTGCAAAAATTGATACATAAGCTTCTTAGTGAAATTAATAATAGGTTTTTTGATATTGAAAGTAACGAACTTTTAACGCAAGCAACCATATTAGATCCGAGGTTCAAAAAGTTCGGTTTCATGACAGAATCAAAATATAAAAGTGCAGTTGAAAGACTTTATACAAAAGTTGCGAACACTGTCGTTCCGAATAATGTGATCATGGATGAAAGGTCTCCAACCGCTGAAAATCAAACAGAGCAACAACGAATAAGTGCAAAAGATATTGAAAAAATAGAACTTCTTTGGAAAGATTTCGACGCTGAAGTTCAGCAATACGTACATCCCCGTAATCCACTTGCATCAGCGATTGTAGAAGTAGACAAATATTTAAACGAGCCCATGCTTCCAAGGAAAGATGTGCAGGGAGTGAATCAAGATCCCCTAGCTTGGTGGAATCAAAGAATTCTGATCTATCCACGTCTTTACCAAATAGTTAAGACTAGATTATGTATATCGGCTACTTCAGTTCCTTGTGAGAGAATTTTTTCCCATGCAGGGCAGATAGTAACCGAAAAACGAGAGAGACTTGGAACAGATAAAGTTTCACAACTGGTATTCCTTAATTACAATTTAAATAACCAAGATGGGTAGGCAGCTTATGAATGACAGCTTTATAATTCAAATTAAAAAATTGATTGCTCTGTGATTAACCATTTTTCATTACAAGTACCTTAAACTATTAGTACCTATTAAAACTATTAGGGCTAGTTTTTCAGTGCGGGTTTAAACTCTAGTCAAATTAAACCGCGGTTAACTAACCAAAATTGGACGTTTAAACTCGATTTGTTTCGTTATGAAAAATATATGTACATACTTATATTGAAATACATATATTGAAAATAAATTAGAATATATTAAATAAAGAAAAAATAATTCAAATTTTTTTAGTGGTAGAAATAATTTTTTGTGCATTTATTTTTTAAATATCAATGCAGAGCACAGTAGCAATAACCATTGAGTGGCAGTGAAGAAGCTTAGCACAGCACTCTGCTAAACATCCCAAAACTGCACACAAAAGCCACTATACTCGTGAAAGTGCGTCTTAGCTCTGCTTGTTGCGGAGCTGGGAATGATCCCAGCTATCATATGGATGACGCTCATTTTCTGATCAAAAAACACCTTTTTTGGGGAAAATGGTACCCTACATGGGATTCTTGAAAATAAATTTTTGAGTCTTTTTTTTAATATTTTTTATTCTAAAGATAAAAAAACGACTTGAAAATGAGTCGTTTCTTAATCTGTTTTTAGTATTTTCAAGATAAAAAAATTACTCGAAAATGAGCCGATTTTTAATCATTTAGTGATCATATTCAAGATAAAAAACGACTCGATAATTACTCCTCAAGAAGAGTCGTGCGTAGGGTACCATTTTATCCCGAACAAAGAGTCTTTTTTGATCAGATAACGAGCGTGCTTTGGACTATCACCATCGCAGAGAAGAGCTCTTATATGATCAACAATTTTAAAAAAAGGTGGCTGGGTGTGCCACTATGTGTGTCAACGTAGTGTACTAGCACACATGCTCACTACTGAGTGTCACACAATACATAATAGACACTTTAAGCGCAAAAGTGCTGGTCTTCATCATGACTCACTACGTGAGTCAACGTAGTGTGCTAGCACACATGGCACACTGCAGAGAGTCAGCACAGTGCCATAGCACAGCACTGAGTTACCCACCTCTATTATCAGTTGATGTTTTAATCAAGACACACATCCAATTTATTGGCTCGAAAAATTTATACAGAAAATCATTGTTCATGACTTCAGTGTAATGAAGCCACAAGGAATTCAATCCAAAGTTAGAAATCATATTAATCTTCAAACTCTCATATCCTGTTATGTACCTGTTATCACTTGGTTTAAATTTCATATCTTTTAATTAGATTTCAATCGTAATTTCTCAATCAGCTTACAAATTGTGCACTTTCCTGTGCAATCAATGCGATGAACATAAAAATTTTCTTACAATTATTTATAATGTTTCCATATAAATCCGCTTATTGGAAATTCAATTATTTTTCAATAATTTTTTGTTCAGTTTTTCCTGCATGTTCTACGACTTCTTTTTTAAGTTAAGTCTTGCTTTTGCAGCTTTTACTTTTGGTAGCAGTGAAATTTCAATCACACACACGAACACACGCGCCATCCCAGTGGGCAAAAGCAGGGCTTCGAAGCGCTACTTGCAAGCCTTCATATGGATTTTGAAGACCTTCCGCACTCATATCCAAGCCCATTAACTTTTTTATATGAAACGAGAAAATTTTCTAGGCCTTCCTCTCTCGTGACTCTAAAGAGGCCTTCCAGAAGCTCTTTTCTGAGAATGCATGTTAAAAGACCTTCTTTATGAGGGCTTATAAAAGCACTCTCAATTCAAGCCTTATTATTCTACTTCATTTGTTAGTGCTGAAGAAGGGTGCTGCTTTAGTAGACCTAATTGTACCTATTTTTTAATGAGTGCTAATAAGAGTGTTCTAGCATAAACTTGTAAGCTTTAAAAAAGGACAGCCTCTATAATTTGCTGGATGGCCGTGCAAAACAGAAAACAGTTAACTGCCGCGAAAAAATATGCAGTTAACTGTTTTTTGTTTTGCAATTACTATTTTGAAGTGAAACTTCCTTAGGTTACTTTATTTAATTTTGTCGCACGATAGAGAAGAAGGATATGTTTTACAGTAGAGAGAATGAGGGAGATGTATACACTGTATAAATGACTGAAAAAAATTCTTTGTCACCGCTGTGCGTCGAACCTGCGAACTCAAGATTTCAAAAACAACGCCTTTTCTATAGAGCTAAATTCTCCATACAGGAATGTAGTCTACATACCAATTAATCAAATTGCTGTAGATGCCCAGCAGAAAAATAATTTCAGAGTTGTGGACCTCATATTTTTATATACATTTTGTTCACAAGTTATCAAATGGGGTAATAGCAGAGCGGTAAAACGTTTGACTGTAATGCCAGCGGTCCGAGTTCAATGCTCGCATGTGACAAAAAATAAAATTTTCTCGCTTTGTTTTTATTTATGTTTTTTATAGGAGAGCGCTGTGCTCTCCTTGGGCAAACACTTTTTGTTATGTTTTACTTCTTTTATGTTATGCGTTGCACAGAAATAAAAAATGTTTGAGCCCCATCCATAGGAAGGGCTTCTAGGAGTGCTCATTGGTACAGCAATATTAGGAGGTATAAAGATGCCAATAGTAGTAGTCTTAGCATGCCTTCTTTTGTTAAGGCCTAGTATAATTGCCCACTGGGATACTCCCTCACACACATACATACATACATGAAGCATATGTAAAGCATAGGAGTACTATATAAATGAATTGAAAATTTAATCCATTAAAGTATGAATACGTTGGCAACTCTTACAACACAAAGCAACAGAAATATGTTGTATGCAGGATATATTAAAACAAAGAATACTCGTGCAATTTTTTACAATTTCTTGAATTTATATTATTTTACATGATAAATTGATATGATTTGCTGCTGTTATTTATAAGCGCTCCATGCTGCTGCAATGAAGATGACAAATAGAGCGCCTCGAGAATGGGTGATTGGGAGAATGAATGGCATTAAAAAATCAGTGCTGCAAAATTAATTAGTTGCCTAATGTTGCCAATGGCAACGCTTGTGTAATTTTGTTAGAACAATATTTTCTGTGGGAATGTGGTTTATGTAAATGTAAGTCTGGAAAAGTTCAGCTTTTCAGCTGCCATAACTTCAAGACGTCTTTTACTGTGCTTCTTTGGCATTTCTTGCTTACTTCTTTATGCCCGAGCCGGCATGGCATTAATTTGCATAAAATTATTCTTGTTCGCCTGATTGAATGATTGATTGAACGATTGCACAATTAATTCAGTACTGCTCAGAGTCATCAAGGATTATTATTATTATTGAAATTTACACAGAATTGTTGCAAATTTTCAAGTTATTACAATTCTCTCTCTGTCTCAGATATTTTAAACAGAGCGCTCAATTTATTGACTGGCTTAAATAAATCAATAAATAATTTAAGGGAAATGTAATAAAATCAGGCAATATTTATGATTTTAATCAAGCTCATTGCAAAATTATTAAATATACATGATGATATTATTATAATCTTTATATCAAAGCATATAAATTACTTTCAGCTTTGAGCTGGAAAATTACATCCACCTACCTAGTGTGGCAAGCCCCACCAAGTGGGAGAAGTGCGCTCGAATTAGTTTAAGCCTTTGGAGTGAAAGATATTTATGTAAGTAGATAGATTTCAATGAAGTTTATATGAAAATGCTCCCTGAAGACTTTGCAAACTGCTGAGTGGGCGAAATCTTAGCAGCAACAAATTGAATTCTCCAACAAAATCAACGCCAACTTGAAGTGCACTTATTACTCATATTTCCCTTGGTTTCAATAAAAACAAATCAGTTATTTTGAGATCTAGTAAAGTTGAGTTAAGGTAAGTACACTGAGAACAACAGCCCCCCTAAATCAGAGATTTTTCATATAGTCGATGGCTTTGAAAGTAGTTTCTATATGCAATTCCTTTTTAATCCTTTTTAATATGTGGTTTTTCCTTTTTCTTTGAAACTAGATATGGTAAAAGGATAGTGTAAAGATATGAAAGATATGGTAAAAAGAAAATTTATAAGGTCTTGACTCCCCCCCAAATTTTCATCCTGCGTACGCCCTGGTTTGTCATAGCAGTTTTTCAATTCCTCTTGAGACACCTCCAAACTTGGTTTTTGAACGCTTGAATTGCTTTTGTGGCGCTCGTAAATCGTTGACAGCGCAGTTTACCTTTGATATTCCGGAACAAGAAGTCATTGGGTGCCAAATCAGGACTGTATGGAGGATGAGTCGTGAATTCGACGTTTTGACTGCTCAAAAATGCACATGTTTGACGAGATGTGTGAGAGCTCACATTATCATGATAAAGAATGATTCGTATTTGGCGGTTGGTTTTGCAAATTTCTTCCAAGACTTCCGGCAAACAAATGGTTGTGTACTATTCAGAATTGACCGTCCTACGTTGTTCAAGCGGAACAGTGGCCACATGATCGGTGGAAGAAGCGACCATTTGCTTCGCAGTGCTTCTTGTGCGAACAACTTTTGTTGGATTTGCCTCGTCTTATTATATATATAGGCTCATACGCATATATCCATGATTCGTCACCTGTCACGATTTTATAAACGCCTTTTGAATCACAACGATTGAACTTTTTAATCATTTCCTTACACCAATCGACGCGAGCCTTTTTTTGAGCGATTGATAAATTATGGGGTACACACGAGAGAAAATTTTTTTTACAGATAGTGTTCATGCAAAATCGAATGTTTTGAAGTGGAATTAATGTGCAAGGATGCCTCTATCTCACGCTATGTCACATGACGATCTTTCATTATTAATTCATGTAGTGCATCGATGTTTTGCGGCACAACAACCGATTTTGGACGACTTTCACGGAATTCGTCGGCGACCAAACTATAACCACGATTGAATTCACTATACCAGCGATATACTGTAGTTTTTGATAGTGTTTTATCGTCATACAAAGAACTTAGTTCATCGCCACATTCTTGTTGAGACAATCCACGTCAAAAGTTGTGAAAAATAGTCCAACGAAAACATTCTCTTGAAATTTCCATTTTTTTTGAACAAATTGATTTTCTTACCTCACTGTAAACAAAACAAATAGCACTTGTACATCAAAACGTTGTGAGCATATTTATGCTAACAAATGTCAAACTTTATTATGGTGGTGCTAGATTTTAGCTATTGACATTAGTGTTACCAGTTCCCGAAATATAAATAGTACTCCTCGTATGTGGCAGAGCCAGAAATGCTCAATAAGATTTGTCATTTCACCATTAATAGTCTAAAAAACGAACATCGCTTATAAATCATTGATTATTATCAAAATTCCAAAATGAATATAAAAAAAAGACCTCCAATATACCCTCCTCTATGTTCTTGAATGATAAAGCTTCCAATGACGGTACTTGCACTGCAAATCTTTTTTCTGAATTTTTCAATGTAATTTTGAGGCAAATCATAATTAAAACTTGAATATGAACAATAATATCGTCTCTGAAATTAACTTTGGTCCACTTTCCATTACTGAGGAAGATGCATTAGAAGGAATTCGATTGTTGAAAACTTCTTTTCATGTTGATAGTGATGGCTTGTCTGCCTGTTTCTTAAAAAGTTGTGCTTGAAACTTAATTTGTCCGCTTGAAATTATTTTTAATAATTCTTTTTAGATAGATGGAAAATATCTCTTATAACTCCTGTCCATAAATCAGGTAACTATAGACCTATATCTAAGCTCACCGCCAGAGAACTGCACAAGCCTACTTGAAGTTCAAGCAACTTCAAGTACTTGAAAAATTGAATTTATCCATACTTGAAAAACCAAGCTTTGGCCTGCTTACAAAAATAGCAAACAGATACAAGTCATATCCCTGCTTTTTCGTTGACTTGACTTGTTATGACTTACTTTGTCGTGTCTGAAAGTTGAAAAGCTTGAAACGATCGGCAAAAACTTGTAAGCTCACAAGTATCCAATTATTTCAAGTATCCACATTAATTCAAGTATCCAAATAATTCAATGAAGTGTTGGAAAAACTTTAGCGTATTAAGAATATTTAGGGTTCTATAGATTTCGTGATTAGCAGTTTTAGGGGGTAGCTGATTTCAAATACGTTATCCCACAGTTTTAGGGGGTCGCTGATTTCGAATCTGATGTCAGAATTTTGAAATTCAAGATGGCTGATAGGGTTGCCACCTAATTTATTTTTTATTTTTACGAATTCGATGCTGGGGCAAACACTAGGTAAAAATGGGTCGCTGAATCCGAATCCGTGGTCAGAATTTCAAAATTATGAAATTTTTAACCCTATAGGGTTGCCACCTAAAAATATGCTTTTTTAAGAGTTTTAAACATTATCCCACAGTTTTAGGGGGTCGCTGATTTCGAATCTGATGTCAGAATTTTAAAATTCAAGATGGCTGATAGGGTTGCCCCCTAATTTTTTTTATTTTTACGAATTCGATGCTGGGGCGAACACTAGGTAAAAATGGGTCGCTGAATCCGAATCCGTTGTCAGAATTTAAAAATTATAAAATTTTCAAAAATAGGGTTGCCACATAAAAGTGTTTTTAAGAAACATACTTTGAAAAGTATCGTCCGTGGCGTAGTTGGTTAAAGTGCGTGGCCGCTATGTCATAGAACCTGGAGACCCAGGTTCGAACCCCAGCAGCGACAGAAAATTATTTGAATTAAAATAATTTTTCTGTACGGCCGCCACCTCTCTGCAGACAATGGCAAACCTCAGAGAGTAATCAAATGCCATGTAAAGCTTCTTGAGAATAAGAACATTCCGTTCATGGCCGTTCGGAGTCGGCGTTAAGTCTGTAGGTCCATTTCTCGGTCAATTGTGTACAAACTTAATAACACGCACAACACAATTGATCATAAGAAGCTAGGTCAAAGTCCTTTCAAGGGCTGAAATGGCCAGTTATTTATTTTATTTTTTTTACTTTGAAAAGTGAACACTATTAACGAGTCGTAAATAGGTTAAGAAAACAACCTAGAACCAACAAGTTCTTAGAGATGATTCTTAACACTGTTAAGATAGCATAGTATCTCAATGTTGAAGTAAATAAAAAACAAATGAAATTAAAAAACGGTGTTAAGAATAATTCCTAGGAAATTTATATGTTCTAGAAATTTGCTTATTGAGATCTTAGGTAAATTTTTGTAGTTGATTGTTTCCTTGAATTTTGAACGGTTTGCTACCTATGGACCTGAACACGGGAAAAAAGGTAAAAAAAAAATCGAATTTTTTAAGTTTTTTGCCATTTTGATCTGGAAGGTGAAGTTTTTTTGATTTTATATGTTCGCAATTTTTATTCTTTATGACAAGAGCTACAACTTTGCCTCAAAGAGTAAATCGAAATTCTGAACGGTTTGCAAGATATGAGCCCGAGAAAATGATCACTGCGAAAATGATACCGAGGCCCCAAATCTTTGGCGGCCCATAAACAAAAAAGTGCATGACTTTGGGAAAAATTGGGAGTCACGGGTCTTTTTTTTTAGTCTTTTGTCACGTAGTGGTGTCCGTATATGGTTATTTTTTTCGTGTTGCACTGTGTTATTTTGCACACTAATTAGCAATTCAATTTACAGCAAGATTTTATAGGCTGCGAAAATAGTGAACGCATATAGCTTAGTTAAGCTGATTGATGACCAAACGATGACAAAAGAGATGCATGACTTGTGTTCTTTATTGCTCTAATATGTTTTTCAGCTTGGAACAACAAAACGCTCATACGCGTTCAATATGTTCGCAGCCTTAGAAACTGAGCAGACTGAGCAAGCGCAACAAAATTCTGTGGAAGAAAGTAAACAAGCATGAGCTCGTCGCTTTCGATTCCAAAAATCAGTGGTTTTTAGTTGGAAATTAAGTTGCTAACTAAACTGAACTGACACTAGGGGTCAAACATGTTTTGTTTTTTTTTGTTTTCTTAACCTATTTACGACTCGTTAATAGTGTCCACTTTTCAAAGTATCTTTCTTAAAAACACTTTTATGTGGCAACCCTATTTTTGAAAATTTTATAATTTTTAAATTCTGACAACGGATTCGGATTCAGCGACCCATTTTTACCTAGTGTTCGCCCCAGCATCGAATTCGTAAAAATAAAAAAAAATTAGGTGGCAGCCCTATCAGCCATCTTGAATTTCAAAATTCTGACATCAGATTCGAAATCAGCGACCCCCTAAAACTGTGGGATAATGTTTAAAACTCTTAAAAAGGCATATTTTTAGGTGGCAACCCTATAGGGTTAAAAATTTCATAATTTTGAAATTCTGACAACGGATTCGGATTCAGCGACCCATTTTTACCTAGTGTTCGCCCCAGCATCGAATTCGTAAAAATAAAAAAAATTAGGGGGCAACCATATCAGCCATCTTGAATTTTAAAATTCTGACATCAGATTCGAAATCAGCGACCCCCTAAAACTGTGGGACAATATTTAAAACTCTTAAAAAAGCATATTTTTAGGTGGCAACCCTATAGGGCTAAAAATTTCATAATTTTGAAATTCGGACCACGGATTCGGATTCAGCGACCCATTTTTACCTAGTGTTCGCCCCAGCATCGAATTCGTAAAAATAAAAAAAAATTAGGTGGCAACCCTATCAGCCATCTTGAATTTTAAAATTCTGACATTGAATTCGAAATCAGCTACCCCCTAAAACTGCTAATCACGAAATCTATAGAACCCAAAATATTCTTCATACGCTAAAGTTTTTCCTACACTTCATTGAATTATTTGGATACTTGAATTTATTGGATATGTACTTGCTTTTAATTTCAAGCTTTTCAAGCTTTTTGCCGAACACATCAAGTTTTTCCTTTACTTGGTACTTCGTGTCGTTCGCTTGTAAGCTAGCGTAGTTGTAAGTCACAAGCTGACGTGGGCTTACTTATATTCAAGTACAAGCTTTAATTGATTGAAAATTATCAAGTTCAAGCAAGCTGGTACTCATATTTATGGCAAGTACTTGAAATAGGTTTCAAGTAGGCTTATGCAGTTCTCTGCTCACCGCTATTTCTAAACTTTTTGAAATCATCGTCAAAAAAAAAATTGATAGTTGCCACTAAGAGTAAAATTTCATCGTCCCAGCATGGTTTCGTACCGGGTCGCTCGACTATTTCAAATTTAGCCTTTTTTTTTAATATTGCATTTCTGCGTTTTTTAATGCATTCCAGGTTGATGAAATATATACAGAAAGCTTTTTCAAAAGCTTATGACAAAGAAAGCTTCTTTGCTCTTAAAAAAAACTTGAACAATTTGGCTTTCATTCAACATTTCTGAAATGGATTAAGTCTTATCTTTCAAACGGACAAGGTTTCGTCTTTTTTGATAATTTTAAATCTTTTCCTTTTGTAGCAACGTCGGGTGTCCCACAAGTGAGTATTTTAGGATCTTTGCTGTTCATTTTATTTATTAATGATATTTCACCAATTTTTTAATATTCTCAATGTCTATAGCCGTCGTCGCCACTCTCAACAATTGGGCTTGTGTTATTCGCCTACCTGATACATTTTATCTCTAGTGAAACCATACAAAATACAGCTGGTGCAAGAACTAAAGACTTACCCCAATGTCGTTTGTTTGGTGAATGGAACTTAGAAAAATTGGATAGAGATCCACTTTTTTATCGAAAAATTGTCTTCAGGGACGAAGCTCGTTTTTGGCTCAATAGGTACGTTAATAAACAGTATTGCCGAATATGGTCTGAAGAGCAGCCAGAGGCAGTTCAAGAGCTTCCAATGTGCCCTGAAAAATATACTTTTTTGTGCGGTTTGTGGGCCAGTGACATCATTGCACCATTATTTTTTTAAAAATAACGAAAATCGCAACGTTACAGTCAATGCAGCAAGATAGCGTGCGATGATTACCGACTTTTTTTTTTTGCCCAAAATGGAAGAATTGGACTTGATTGACATGTAGTTTCAACAAGACGGTGCCATATGCCATACGGCACGTGATATCATGGTTCTATTTAGAAGCAAGTTGATGAGCAATAAATCTGACGTTTTGGAGCAGTCCAATGGCCGCCCAGATTATGCGACTTTACCCCACTAGACTATTTTATGTTTGGCTGCGTAAGTTTCTCGTGCACAGGGACAAGCCAGCCACAATTGCAGCCCTGGAAGACAACATTACAGATGCCATTGGTAAGATACCGGCCGAAATGCTGGAAAAAGTATGCCAAAATTGGAGTGTACGGATGGACCACCTCAGGTGTAGCCGGGGGTACCATTTACATGAAATAATCTTTAAAAAATAAATGACAGGCATTGATGTATCGATCCAAATAAATATTTCCTTCACTATTGCAAATTTTCGGTTTTTTTTTTCAATTTTCGAAAATCAAACTCATAAAAAATCAGCCTTTATTAACCTTGTAAAGCGTAAGTTTGAAGTTTGACGACGCACTATGGGGTATTTGATGGATTTAAGCAGCCAATATTATTTTATAGGGTAAGCATTTTATTAACATGTATGCTTCTTGATTTTTGATGTCCTTAACCCTGTACAACCTTGAGTCATATATAATTCACCTCAATTTTTTTTTTTTAGGCGAATATTAAAATTGTTTTATTGAAAAAATTGTATTAAATCAGGTCTGTTTACTAATATTTTCTTTTTTTTTATCTTTAACTCTGTGCGATCAATGGGTCATATATGACCCACCTCTACTTTTTCTCAACTCAAGTAGATCTTTAACTGATTTAGTTGGAATAATAGCATTAACTGCTGTCTGTGTTCTGAATTTTTACTTTTTAACCCTCTACAAGTCTTTGGTCATATATGACCCTTCTCAGTTTTCCATTAAAAATTAAAATTAAGTTGTTATTTTAGGAGGATACTGACCAGCGCTTATGAATTGCAATTTTAGATATAAAAATATAAATTCAATTTTTCATATATGACCCATTCTAAATAACAACTAGTTACTTTAAACTTGACTCTTAAAATAAAGTTATTGAATGCATATTGATAGTGACCTTTTTAAATTGTTTTAACCTTGTACGGCACCATGTAACCATGTACGGAAATTGGGTCATATTTGGCCCATCTCTTATATTTCTGCGGTAAAAATGAATGAAAAATATTCTCAATCCCGTGACCTTGGAAGTAAAACAATTAAAAAACTTCAAATGAGAAAAAACGTTTATCAGTTGATTAAGACAATAAAAATTAAATAAAAATGACTTAAAAATGTAGCATTAACAAATAAAAAAATATAATCCAAATCACAGTCTGGCGAATCAAGTCATTATTAAGTCTTCAGAAAATGGTTCTTCTATTTCAGATGACAACGCCCTTTAAATTTAATTATTATGTGAAAACTTCGCGGGTAAAAGCATTTCCATAGTTTCCTCAAGAAATGGTTTATTTTTTCTTCTGCATCCCAGTTAAATCGTCCACATTCCAGTTAAATGAATGTCATAACTTTAAACCCTGATGATGGTACTAAACAATATAAAACATTTGTAACTTAAATTATGAGTCCATTGCGAACAGAAGGACAAAACAACTTCTCCCGTTTTATGTACCGTTCTTGCGTTGACAACATGTTTGTTTGCAAAACATAAATAAAAAAAAAAATAAATAAAAATAAGAAATAACTCCACGCAGAATATGATAAAATGCATTTTGATAAAATGAAACCACTTTTGGGTTCATAAGGTTTTTAGAAAAAAAAAGCAAGAATCAGAAAAAGTCGGAAAACGAGTTTATTTGAAACTGATAATTCATTGTACAATAAGATTTCTCTTTTTAGGTAGTACAAGTATAGCTAATTATAACTTCATTATAGGTTTTAAATCACAATTTATCTTAACAACTAAAGATTAAAGGCTTAAAAAAAAAAGAGAAAAAAAAACAAAAAAACAGAAAAAGAAAAAGGTATAGAAAAGAAATGTCGAAATATAAGTTAACGTGATATTTATTAATTTATTTAAACATTGTATTTTTTTTGTAGATAGAAGAGTATTTAGAGAGGGGTTGAAAAATGTTCAAAGAGCTTCTGCTTGAAGGTATGTGTGTTACAAGTGCGTTTTAGATTGATTGGTAACGTATTCCATAAATGTATCGCATGGACGAAGAAATGACGAGAAGACAGAAGATACTTGTGCCTGGGCAAAATGAGTTGCTCAGTTCTTTGATTTCTACCAAACCTTAAAATTTCAAATAAATATTCAGGCTCCTTTCTGACGATGGTCTTATGCAGCAGTAGTAGTGAACGATAATTAAGCATATCACTTAAAAAAAGTCCAGTTATGCTTTTGGAAAGTGAAGATATATGGCACTGCCTATTTACACCGAAAACATACCTAGCGCAGCTATTGAAAGCAACAGTTAGGTTTCTAAGTGAGTCTGAATCTAGCTTTGCGAATAGTTCGCAACCATAAAAAATGATAGGCAAGACAAAATATTTTACCAGTCTTAGTTTAACGTCAGTTGGCAGATACTTGGTAGTAGGGCTGAGTCCTCGGAGTACCCCGTAAATTCTAGAGACTATTTTATTTATATGGGTAGCCCATGTAAAATTATAATTAAAATATATACCTAAATTTTTAATACTATCAACGTATTCGATAGGGGAGCCGTTTACAAAAAGTGGAAGTAACTCGGCTTGCCTTCGACATCTATCAACGACCATAGCCTTGGTCTTAATAGGATTTAACTTTAATCCGTTCTTTTCCGACCAGCAAAATATTCGATCCAACTCTTGATTGATATCATGTACTGCTTGCAGTTGTGAAGACTTCGGAAAAAGCTTATATAGTTGTATATCATCCGCATAAATGTGATGTTCACAAGATAAGAAACAGTCGACAACATCATTTATAAACAACGTAAACAAAAGTGGGCCTAACACAGAGCCCTGTGGGACGCCACAAGGCTCATTCATGAGGGATGAGTTTTTATTCTGATAGTGAATATATTGTGAACGTTTACAAAGATATGACGATAGAAGATTGCATAAGCAAGCGGTAAATGAGAATTTAGTTGATAATTTATTTATGAGTTGCTGATGATTGATGCTGTCAAATGCTTTAGAAAAGTCTAAGAATACGATCAAACCTACCAAATTATTATCTAAGCCTGCACGAATATCTTCACAGACTTTCAAAAGAGCCGTGGTGCAGCTACAACCTTTTCGAAAACCTGACTGATGTTTAGTCAATAGCCTATTGTTCTCTAAATAGGGTTTAACTTGATTACTTACCAGAATTTCAAAAGCTTTGCTGAGGAAAGGGAGTATAGCTATTGGCCGAAATTCATGCTTATTTTTCGGCAGAGGTAATATCTTCGCAATTTTCCAGGGAGCAGGGAACACAGAGGTTGTTATGATCGTGTTGAAAATATGTGTTATGTGGTGCAGTATCACAGGAAGAAGTATTTTTATAAAAACAGGGCAAATATTATCAGATCCTTTCGCTTTCGATTTGATTTGCAAAATAACTTCTCCAACACTAAGTAAGTCTACTCCTGAGAGCGCAAAATTTGATTCTGACGGGCTTCTAGTCCCTGTATTTTGGGAGACATTGCTACAATTCCTATGAGGTTGAATAAATTGTTTATTCCGGTTGTCCAGGTCAATATTATCGGACGAGGCTTGTAGACTCTTACTAAGCCCAATCGAACGGATGTTCTTCCAAAAGGTGGAGCTCGAACTACAATGAGAAAATTTACTTTCGTAGTGATGTTTCTTATTCTTACGAATAAGAGCAGTCACCGCATTATGAGTTGATATTTTTTTTAAATGTAAGCACCTATATGGTTAAGGTAATGAATTAAAAAGTACAGCTGAAAAACAACCGCATATGTATCCGACACATGGGTCCGTCACTTCACATCTGAGACGAAGTAACAATTAAAACAATATACTTAAAAAAGGGGAGAATCGGCTCATAAGGTCATGGCGTCAGGTTTTTGGGAAACGTGTGGTATAATGTTCATTGATCTTTCATTTCCAGAACTGAAAAAAAAATCAATAGCGAGTACTATGCGAACTTATTGCAGCATTTGAATCTTTGAACCAATGAATTCAGGTGTAATACCTATTCAGTCAAGCCTGCCTTTGTTCGAAATGAAGTGATAGAATAATGGGAAGAATGGGGCAGTCAAGTAAAACCTGTGTACAATGTTTTTTGGGATAGCCTTGAGCTCTTTCAGTGATTCACATCAGTGGGTGCATAACGTCGGCCCTTAAAGGTTCTTTTTGGGAACAGAAAAAAGTCACACGAACCCATGTCCGGAGAATTTCGAAGCTGGGGCATAATAACAGCATTGTTTTTTACCAAAAACTCACGAATAAGCAATAAAGTGTGAACAGGTACATGATTTATGATACAATGCATATTTTTCCACAAATACAAGGTGACGTCATCTAGTTTCGATGATGTCACCCCGTGTGGTAGGTATGCGTAGTTTTTATAAGATTTTCCATTTTTTATACTCATAATGCGGTAGATTGTAGTTTTACGGGATTCAAGGCTTTAATCTTGCTACATTTTGGCCTGATAATGTTACCTTTTAGCGCGCAGGTTTCCAAAAAAAGTTAAAAAAAAATTTTTCCAAAATGCATCGGCGTTGTATGAAATTGTTACTCATGAGTAATGGGTGTTTTTTTTTAGGGGTTTGTTTTTCGAATAGAGATAAAACTGGCATTTTGTGGTCAAATCTGGGAACTCTAATGTCATTTATGTTCAGTTTGGTTTGCCATTTCATCATGAACAGGTTGACAAAAGAACAACGCTTGCACATCGTGCAAATTTATTTCGAAAATAATGGTTCAGTTCGCGAAGTTTACCGCAAGCTCCGTCCATTTTATGGTCGACATAATCGTCCATCAGAGCAATTAATTCGGTTAACCATGAGTCGTTTTCGCACTACGTTTACTCTATGTGATAATACGCATCCGCAGAGACGTCGAACAGTGCGCACCGAAGAAACAATTGCCGCTGTAGAGCAAAATGTTGAAGAGGACCCGAATGAATCGATTCGCCACCGTGCACAGAAATTGGAGCTTTGTCCATCAACTTTATGGAAGATTTTGCGCAAAGATCTTGGCTTGCGACCTTGCAAGATCCAGCTTGTGCAAGAATTAAAGCAGCGAGACCATGCAATGCGTCGTGATTTTGGTGTATGGGCCGAAAATGAGATTGATCTCGATGCTGATTTTCATCGCAAAATTTTGTTCAGTGATGAGGCTCATTTTTGGTTGAATGGCTACGTCGACAAGCAAAATTGCCGCATTTGGAGTGAAGAGAATCCACATGAGATCCTTGAGACGCCATTACATCCACAAAAACTGACTGTTTGGTGTGCTCTATGGGCTGGTGGATTCATTGGGCCATACTTCTTCCGAAATAATGCTGGAGAGTCAGTTACCGTTAATGGAGACCGGTATAGAGCCATGATAACCGACTATTTTGTTCCCGAATTGGATAGCATGAATGTGGATGAGTTGTGGTTCCAACAAGACGGCGCTACATGCCACACAGCGCACGTCATAATCGATTTATTGAAGGAAACATTCGATGAGCGCATAATTTCGCGGAATGGACCTGTCAATTGGCCACCAAGATCGTGTGATTTGACACCATTGGATTATTTTCTTTGGGGATATGTGAAGTCGCTCGTCTGCGCCAACAAACCAGAAACGTTAGGGGACTTGGAGGCCAACATTCGTGGCGTTATTGCCGACATACGGCCCCATGTGCTCGAAAAAGTGGTTAAAAATTGGACCTGTAGAATTGGCTTTGTTCGAGCCAGCCGCGGCCACATGCCCGAAATCATATTTAAACATTAATGGCATACAATTATCCTTCCAATAAAGCCAAATTGATGGACATTAAAACGATTTTCTTGTGTTTTATTTCAATTCGAAGTTCTATACCTCTAAAAAAAAACACCCTGTATAAGTGTTGTGATAAAACAATATGTCACGACCTTAAAGGATAATTCTTTGAACTTATCACAGAATTAAAATAATTAATAACGTGATCGGGACGCGGAGGGAGTTGCCTAAACAACGAAACTTCAAATTTTTTACATGGAATTGTAACTATATAGGTGCTATGTACTATAGGTGCTATACGGTAAAAAAATATTACACGCCAGTAAAGGCTGGCTCGTAGCCCTCGTGAAAAAAATGGAAAAACAAACTGATGATGTTATAAGACCGCGGAGAGAGCCGCTACAAGATTGCAGATGCATCAATAATGCAACGGCGTTACATGAAATTATTACACGGTGAATACATTTAGCGCGCTAAATGTAATTGAACCAAAACGAAGAATTGATACCTGGTCTTACGAAAAAAATAAGAGCATAAAATAAAGCGTCGTCGGGACGCGTAGATAAGAGATTGTGTGACAAAAGAGCAAAATTGTTGCATGTAATTATTAATCGCTGACTAGAAGTAATACGATAAATTTAATTCTACGCTAGCAAAAATTGGTTCTTTGACCTCACAACGGAAATAAAAATAAAAACGGAGACAATTGCTTACAGCAGAAAAAATGCAACTTTAATGAAAAAACGTTGCATGGAATTAAAGTTCCGTGACTATTGGCGTTACGGGAATTTTTATGAAACGACCGTTTTCGCTGAGGTTTTCAATCACATGATAAATTTTAAAAGTAATGAAGTCATATGCATCTCCGGGAACCACTTTATAGGAATCTCAGTCCACCAAATGCAACAGCAAAAGCAAAAATAAAAAAGAAATCATATTAAGATTATAAATACAAAATTAAAATAAGGACAAATATTCGGACAAGTGTTTTGGATAAGGATCAGGACAAGTATTGAAAAAAGTTTGAGGCAAGAATTTGGAATAAAGATGAGACCAGGTCTAAGATAAGGATTAAGACAAGAATTCAGACAAAGATTGTAAAAATTAGTGTGTAAAAGACTAGGATACGGTTAAGGACAAAGATTTAGACATACCTAAAAACTATTTAAAGGATAAAGGGAAAAGGAAAAGGACAAGACATGGGATAAGGAATAGAACAAAGATTCAGACACACTACGGAAAAAATTTAGGGCAAACATTGTGAAAAGAAGTAGGATAAGATATAGGAAAGGAATTCGAAAAAGGATAAGGTCAGGAATATGGACATGTATTAAAAAAAGAATTTGGACAATTAATTGGATAAATATAAGAATAAGGATAAGAATGCGGACAAGTATTAGTGCTAGCATTTGGACACACTTAGGACAAGATACAGGACAAAGACTGGGAAATGAAGTAGGACAAAGATTAGGAAAGAGATCCTAATACAAGTATAAAGTCAGGAATTAGGATATGAATTAAAACAAGAAAGAGTTTGAACAAGAAATTGGACAATTATTAGGACAAAGATAAGAATAAGGATGCGGACAAGTAATAGCACCATTATCGACACACTTTAAGGACAAGATTTAGTACAAAGATTGGGAAAAGAATTCAGACAAGAATTAGGAAAGGGAATTGAACGAGGATAAGTTCGGTAATATGGACATGGTTTAAAATTAGAGTTTGGACAAGAAGTATTATAATTATGCGGACAAATATAAAAGTAATGTTAAGGATGAGGAAGAGCTTGGGAACAAAAGAATGATAGAAACAAAAATAACGACATAGATAAAGCAACGCTGTCACGTCAACAGCTACGGGCTATATCTATGATACGCCAACTTCCTTTTTTCACTCAATCATAGAAATTTATGCATCCATTTGCTGTGCTTTAATTTTACCAGCCGCCGCCACTGTGCTTGTTTATCCACCCACCTCCTTAAATGCAAACAAATGCGTTTGAGTCGGATTGAATTTTAACCAAAGCACCACAAGAGAGATAGGCAAGTAAACAATAATAACAGTAACAACAAAAACAAGAACAAACACAACAACGACTGCAGCAACACAAGCAATATACCATCATCATCAATCTGTTGAGCTGCAGGCAAGACCAGGCTAGACATAACGGGTCCTGCGCGACCCGGCCTAAAAGCTTTTTTATTGCACGAGTGTGTCGATTATGAAGTCGCGCAAATTGCAGCAGGCAGCAGCCAGCGTTGCCAATGCAGCTGTTTTAGAGCCTACCCTACAAATGCGATTAAATTTTGGCTGACATAGCGAAGAACTCAGTTAGAAACACACACTCACGTACTCACACATATACCCTCACCTTCACACATTGAAGGCATTCATGCCAGTCTGAAGTGTATTAATGGATTTGTGGCGTGATTGAAGTGTGTGAGTGCGGCTCGAAGTGTTGGCTTAGTAGTGAAATTTTTTGCGCCTTGGTTGACATTTTTTTTTTCTGGCCAATTTTTATTTATTTTTTTTTTCTTTTGTCTTTTTTCTGTTGGAGTGGTAGCCTAAATGGCTGCAATTTATGTTTTTAGGTTTAGGTTTTCTATTTTTTCTATTTAACGTAAGATAACAGCAAAAGTAAGTGAGATTAATTTGCAAACATTAATCTGAAGTTCAAGCAAGGGGTAGCCAGTAGCTAAAGCTGGACACCTATAAAGAATGGCCAAACTCACAAAGTTTGATAAAATCATTAAAATTTGTTTGGAAGAAAATTTAAGACATCAAGTTTTTGGGCTGGAGTGGAGGGAAGCTGTCATGAACGAAAGTTAGGAGCAGAAAATAAAATCATTTTAAAGAGATTTTTTTAGTAAAATTTAATATTGCAGAGTTGTTTTTTCTTAAAAAGTTTACGAATTTTCATGGTATGAGTAATATTGCTTGAGTATTAATGAAAATTTTAATTTTCGATACAGTGAATTCAAAAATACTATACATAGGCTACCTTTTCGGTCGTGCACCTCGGCAATACTAAGCACTAAACATCAACATCAACATCAACATCAACATCAACATCAACATCAACATCATCAACATCAACATCAACATCAACATCAACATCAACATCAACATCAACATCAACATCAACATCAACATCAACATCAACATCAACATCAACATCAACATCAACATCAACATCAACATCAACATCAACATCAACATCAACATCAACATCATCAAAATCAATATAAACATCAAAATCATCATCAACATCAACATCAACATCAACATCAACATCAACATCAACATCAACATCAACATCAACATCAACATCAACATCAACATCAACATCAACATCAACATCATCAAAATCAATATAAACATCAAAATCATCATCAACATCAACATCAACATCAACATCAACATCAACATCAACATCAACATCAACATCAACATCAACATCAACATCAACATCAACATCAACATCAACATCAACATCAACATCAACATCAACATCAACATCAACATCAACATCAACATCAACATCAACATCAACATCAACATCAACATCAACATCAAGATCAACATCAACATCAACATCAACATCAACATCAACATCAACATCAACATCAACATCAACATCAACATCAACATCAACATCAACATCAACATCAACATCAACATCAACATCAACATCAACATCAACATCAACATCAACATCAACATCAACATCAACATCATCAAAATCAATATAAACATCAAAATCATCATCAACATCAACATCAACATCAACATCAACATCAACATCAACATCAACATCAACATCAACATCAACATCAACATCAACATCAACATCAACATCAACATCAACATCAACATCAACATCAACATCAACATCAACATCAACATCAACATCAACATCAACATCAACATCAACATCAACATCAACATCAACATCAACATCAACATCAACATCAACATCAACATCAACATCAACATCAACATCAAGATCAACATCAACATCAACATCAACATCAACATCAACATCAACATCAACATCAACATCAACATCAACATCAACATCAACATCAACATCAACATCAACATCAACATCAACATCAACATCAACATCAACATCAACATCAACATCAACATCAATATAAACATCAACATCAACATCAAGATCAACATCAACATCAACATCAACATCAACATCAACATCAACATCAAGATCAACATCAACATCAACATCAACATCAAAATCAACATCTACATCAACATCAACATCAACATCAACATCAACATCAAGATCAACATCATCAACATCAACATCAACATCAACATCAAGATCAACATCAACATCAACATAAACATCAACATCAACATCAACATTAACATCAACATCAACATCAAGATCAGCATCAGCATCAGCATCAACATCAACATCAACATCAACATCAACATCAACATCAACATCAACATCAACATCAACATCAACATCAACATCAACATCAACATCAACATCAACATCAACATCAACATTAACATCAACATCAACATCTACATCAACATCAACATCAACATCAACATCAACATCAACATCAACATCAACATCAACATCAACATCAACATCAACATCAACATCAACATCAACATCAACATCAACATCAACATCAACATTAACATCAACATCAACATCAACATCAACATCAACATCAACATTAACATCAACATCAACATCTACATCAACATCAACATCAACATCAACATCAACATCAACATCAACATCAACATCAACATCAACATCAACATCAACATCAACATCAACATCAACACCAACATCAACATCAACATCAACATCAACATCAACATTAACATCAACATCAACATCAATATCAACATCAACATCAGCATTAACATCAACATCACATCGACATCAACATCATCGACATCAACATCAACATCAACATCAACATCAACATCAATACCAACATCAACATCAGCATCAACATCAACATCAACATCAACATCAAGATCAACATCAACATCAACATCAACATCAACATCAACATTAACATCAACATCAACATCAACATTAGCATCAACACCAACATCAACATCAAATTTAGATATTAATTTAGTGCCTTAATTAGGACAAAAATTAGGACACACCTAAAACACACCTTTCGAAACTTGTAAAGGGATTGGATTCATTTGATTAAGTTAAGAATTTGGTCAGGGATTAAAACAATAGTTCGGGCATGAAATAGGAGTATAAAGGAGAAACCCGTCACGTCTAAACCTACGCGTGTGTCCTTTTTTTGGAAATGTAAGTTGTTTTTTTTTTTAATTTTTTATATATTTTCAATTGTTCTGGCATTTTTTGTAAATGTTTGAAATATTTTTAATAATTTTAAATATTTTTGACAATATTTATGCTACAATGGAGCAAATCTATATATAAATAGGCGTGGGCAGAACAGTTAAGAACCACTTTCTCCCGTGTTTCTCAACCGATTTTGATAATTTTTTTTTTATATCAATAAGAGTTGGGAGAAGGAGTGCAGCGATTATCTATAGTAGGCGTGGGACATCCCATACAACCCAAATTTTCGATATCGAATAGCTATAGATTTATAGGTCACACAGTCTCGGAAATCGATATTAGACATCAAATCACATGTACCATTCCACTAGTTACATCTTATGGGCGTTAAAATAGAGGCGTAACAATTTTAAACAGCCCAAATTTTCGGTATAACTTTCGAACTATAAGTCACAAATCAATGAAACTTCGTAGGAACTTCCTATTTGGTCGTGTTTTTCGACTGGAAAAATTGAACGAGCATTATACAAGGGGCGTGGTGGTGCCACAATTATAAATTATACAATTAAAGTTTTTATATCGAATAGCTTCGGAAGTAAATGCCGTATAATAATGAAACTTTATACTGACTTCCCACTAGGTAATATCCTTCTACTAGAAAGTAGAATATGGGAAGTAGGGCACTGTGACGGGCATTGGACGAAGGGTGAATAGCTTTGAAAGTAAGTCACAGAACATGGAAACTCAGAATGGAGTTATTATTTTGTGATTTCCTGCTGGTGGTGCGTATGGTGCGGTATGAGTTCAATTACATTTGCACAAGAGTGAAGAAAGAAGCAAATATTTTCAATAAAATACAAAAAAAAAATGTATTTTTTAATGGTCGAATTTCGATCGAAGGCGATACTAGTAATTTTAAATATGCTTTATAATAGTTTATAGCACGTTTAAGCCATTTTTAAAAATCCTTTCATATATGTATAAAGCCTTTATATGAGGTTTATGAATCTTATTTCAAACCTTTTTTGACATTTTGTTTATTTTTTATATATTTTTAAATATTTTTTCTTAATATGATAAGAAAAAAAAATTAAAATGCTTTATCGAGGGCTAATTGATGGTTTCATTCACTTTTAAAATTCTCTCATTTAAGAAGCCTTAAAAATAGATTTTTAACGTTATTGAACACGTTTGTCAATAATGTTTTTCAATTCTTTTCAAATTTTTTTTTTTCTTATGAAGGCTTTATAATAGATCCATAACTTTCATAAATACAGCCCATAGTGTTTTATAAACAACTCTAACTTTAACAGCTCTAACAACTCCAATTATTAAATTTTTACATAATTTTCAAATGAAATCAGTTCATTTAAATGGCATGATGTAAATAAATCATTTGATTAAATCATAACAGTTTGACACAAAAGCGCCTAAAAGCGACTCAACAAAAAAATTTTTGTTTTTAATATCATGAAAAAAAATTTCATGTTTATTTAACGAAAAAGTTCTATCCTAGTGTGAGTGTTACAAAAAGTTCACCACTTTCAATTAAAAAACCAGATAAGCAATTTTTTCTCAATTGCTTCTGCGTAAAATGTCATCATTGCCAAAGAGTGGCTGTTAGCGAAAGTAAGCAATTTCCTGATGAATACATCGAGCTACAATTTCCGACTTCACTACGATTTCCGACTCAAAATCGGATGAGTACAAAAATTTTTGGTAAAAAATAGAAAAAAAAAATTGTGCAAAAAGCAATACGAAGAAATGCAACAATGACATTGTTATGTCAGTATGGAGGCAAACAACAGATGAAGACCAAAAATTTCCGCATAGAAAAAACACCCTCAGACAAATGCAATCACAACAGGACGAGCTTTAAAATTCTAGCTAGCACTTATATTCTAAGGAAATCGCAAACAAACTGATTGCATATCAGAATAATGCAGCATTTATGACTTCCTGCCAGTGACAAACGCTTTTGTGTTATATTTTTTTTTCTGCTTCCCCACCATTATGAACGCCGCTTGCAATGTTTTCACTTTTTGTTGTTATGTTTTTTTTTGTTTTTTTTTTTTTTTTATTTGCTAACACCTTTCAATTGTTTCAATTCGCATTTATGTTCATTTGAGCATGAAGCTGGCTGAATGTGCTGCTAGGTAGAGTGAGCAGCAGCCGTAAGGTATGCAACAACTTTTTGCGCCTTTTTATTTAAAGCTCACCTCATTCACTCATTCACATCATTCATTCATTCATTCGCTTATTCATTCAATGCTTGGATTTTTTTTTATAATGTATTAGTTGGGCGTGGTTTTTTACAAACGCCCAACTTTTGTGCAGATTTATGAAGTGCGGTTGAGAAATTAAGCCACCTTTGACAGTGGCTGACTGACTGAAGTGGAAAAGACAGTCAGTCAATGCGTGAGTGTGGCTGTGTGAGTGAGTGTATGTATGTGAGTATGTGTGTATTTCTGTATAAGACAATGAAAATTTGAAACGATTGCTCACTCGAGCAGGTGCACAAAACAATCAGGAAGTGTTGCAAGAAAAATATGTGTCTTAAGGATACTTAAGAATATGAAATAAAAAGGTGGCATTACAAAACGCTTTAAGTAAGCAAAAATATAACTTTTGGTTAGGCAATTTTTTTTTCAACTAAGAAATTAGGTCAATATGGTAACCTTTAACTTGATCTAATTAATATTCATAAATTGAAGCGTAGCCAACTTTTCAAATATTCCTTTTTTTTCTTTGTTTTTTTTTTTTTTTTTTGGTTTCTTAAAAATTCTGCTCAATATGCCGTGAATATTTGCCCTTAAAATCATACGAAATGAATAAATATAACCGCTCACTCAACATTTTTGACATCCACTTTCTATTCTTTGTTTATTCAATATTATCTGCACTTTTTACTCTGTGCCAGAAAGAGAACTCAGCTAGAAGTTCATACAACACAGTTGTTCCTCTAACATGCCTGAAAAATATGCAAATGTATGCAAAAAAATAAAAAAAAACAAGTCCCAACAAAGCAAGGTTGACTTGACTGGAAGTCAGGTTTTGATTTTTTTTTTTTTTTTTTGTTCTCAAACTTCATAAAACACTCAATGAAAACAATATGGCACTCGAATATTTAAGTTATGCATTTCATTCGAGATATCGAACATATTTCCCGGATGTTCCAAATGGTGAAATATGTTATTTATTGTCCTTTTTACGTTGTTTCACCAGAATATTGCTCAATTTCGGGAAATGAAGGAACATTTTCAGAAATTTTTTTTCGTCTTTCCGTTGATACACTATTAATATGCAAAAAAATAAAACTATTTCACTGATGTATACAGTTGGTTCACAATCGATAAATATTATTTTTCGAATTATCTCTCAGTTCACTTGTTCTTTCGGAGAACATGTTTGAGAATTTTTGCTCCAGATATTTCCAAAAAAATTATCAGTCAAAACCTGGTTTTTTTTATTGATTAATTTTGTATAAAAGTATATAATAATTTCTGATTGAATTTAATGTGACCAACTTTATTTAATTATTAAGACTAATTGTTGAGCTTGAGGTTAAGTATTTTAAAGAAGAAAACAACTAACAATATAATAACTCTGTATGGAGTAGTCACACAGCAGACTAGACAGCTGCTTCGTTAGCCGCTAAACCAACACATCAGTAGTCTTGCGTGAATAATTTCTCCTTGAGTTAATTCTCTGAAGTTATCAAGACTTCGATAACAAGATATTTTTGTTGAAAACTTTTCTATCTTGCCTATTTCTGATGAGTTATTGAGAAATTATGTGTTAGCAATTAAAAATTTTTATGTTAGTGAACAAATGCTTTCTTAACCAAGGTACTATTAACATTTCTTACTATTCTCTATAGCATACGCCCACTTAACCCTTCGATAAGTGACAGTTCCGGTGTCGTTAAACAAGTGACAAGGTTCCTAGGGACCTTCAATGAATTTTTTGAAGTTTTCATAACACATGTGTGTTTTTAGTGATTTGCATGTTTGTTTTTTTAATGTATTAAGTACTAACATACATAAAGAACGGTAACAAACAAATAAAAAGGAAAAAATAATAATAATTTTGTTGAAAGTTTATTATTTCTTTTTTTTTATTTTTAATCAAATATTAAAAAAGTAAGAAAAATTATGTTTGTGCTGCTGCTTCCCCCCCAGCAAAATACCCCAGATTTATGGATATTGTAGTCCAGGATACCCTTGACTTTTGCTTTTCGCTTTCTGAATTTATTTCAAAAGTGTAGTGCACTGTGGACAAAAGCAAGACCGATTTGTGTTTCTTGGGCATTGAAACAAACATTGTCTTCGTAAAACCCAAACAATGAGCTGAAAACGGAACGTGCAGCACTTTTTAAAAACTCAGGCAGAATAAATGTTTTATTTGAGCGAACTGTTCCAACAAATGCAGTCTTCTGTCTCATCAAAGACAGTGCCACATCCAATTATGAAAAGAAGTTGTCGGCATAAACTGTACGGCAGTATGAAGATATTTTTCAACCAATTGTTGTACAACATTCTGGCCCTGGTTAACTTCGCGCTCCTGACCTGGCAAATTTCCTGCGTAAATCACACAACCACCATATTTTTATTCCGTACTTGGCTGGTTTTGACGGAATGTATTGCTTAAAACGTGTGCGGCCTTTATACTGAAATAATTGCTCGTCCACGGTCAGTGAATCATGCGGATTGTAATCTGCTCCCGAATTGGTCTGCAACATCAGCCATACATCATCAATAGCAGCAGTTTTGGTAGTGATTAATCTCTCCGACCGTGAGTTCACGTTACCAAAGCGTAAGTACATTTTTATAGCCATAAATCGATCAAATGACAATGCGGCTTTGGATATTGCGGCATGCGTTGAACCCCAGAGTTCCTTAGCAGGCTCGGTGTTTGACTTAGACAGCCCAGCATACAAAACGATAGCCAAAAATGCATCTCATTTTTTAAAGTCAATGGTTTCCATACCTTTTGCTTTGTAGGATTTGAAACGTTCCATGCAGCTGTTACTTGATTGGCTTTACGATTCGTTTCGCGAAGGACTATATGTGCAATATCTTCGGTGATCAATGCAAAAATGAAAGTAAAACACCCAAACACAATATGGTACACATAACGGTACACATAACGGTACAAGATCCTGGTATTGATATGAAGATCACCGAAGTACATATTCAAACGAAAGCCAAACACGATTCAACATGATTAATTTTCGATGCCGATGAAAACGCAAGTACACTGAAAAAACCGATGCTGTCAAAGCAGTTCATATTTATACGAAAGCCAAACATAATTTAATAAGAATTATTTTCGAGTTCTTTAAAAAATAGTACTAGGTCTAAAATTACCTTGCAATTGTGTCATTCTATACTATTATACAAAATTAAAGTGAACAGTTTTTGTTGCCGCTAAACTCCAAAAGTACTGGTCCAATTTTTATGAAATAAGTTTTCAAATATCACATTCGTGCTAGAAAAGGATCGTTCAGTATTTTCTTTATGAAAGTTTAATAATAAGTATCTTTAATTAAAGTGTAGTGGCGTCCGTGGCGTAGTTGGTTAAAGTGCGTGGCCGCTATGTCAACGAACTTTGGAGACCCAGGTTCGAATCCCAGCAGCGACAGAAAATTATTTGAATTAAAATAATTTTTCTGTACGGCCGCCACCTCTCTGCAGACAATGGCAAACCTCAGAGAGTAATCAAAATGCCATGTAAAGCTTCTTGAGAACGTGAACATTCTGTTCATCGCCGTTCGGAGTCGGCGTTAAGCATGTAGGTCCGGTTCTCGGTCAACTGTGTACAAACTTAATAACACGCACAACACAATTGATCATAAGAAGCTAGGTCAAAGTCCTTTCAAGGGCTGAAATGGCCAGCTATTAATTTATTTTTTTTTTTTTAATTAAAGTGTAAAGTTTTTGAAAAAATCATCCACAATGCCAGGCATTACTTGATTGTAAGCTTTTCATGCGCTTGTGCTACGAGAGCTTCAATGAACTCCATGTTGCTCTTTACTCTATTCTCTCTTTGTTCTCAACACGCACAACACAACTAAATAAACAAACAAATACATATACATACATACATACTTTGCTCTGCTAAAAACAAATGACTTCACCACACCATTTGCCAATGAGATCAAAGTAGACTCTAATATGTTGAAATTAGTTTTGATGTGGTGAATTAATCCAACACAGTTTTGTTAAAAGGGGATTCACTGACCATGTTCAAGATTTTTGAACTGGATGGGCCATCTGGTATATTTATATTTAATAAAAAAAACCCACTTTAGGAGAAATTATTTTATACTTTTTAGTTCGTTTGATATATGTGTTAAATAATTATTTTCTTCCTTTTAGTAATCGATTAAACAATTTCATAATCGATTTTGAAGGTTCTATATTTTTATCAGAAACATTATATATTATATTTTTATTATATTTTTATTATATATATATATATATACATATATAATACAAAAATATGAAAATATTATATATATATACTACATTTTTATTGTAATTATACTGACAACAAGTTTAGTTTAAAACTCAGTTATCAATCAAAATTTACCAAAACATTTTTGAATTCTGTCAAAAACTTTAAAAATTCAAAATTTTCAAAGATTTACCACAGAGGGTGAAAAAAAGATTTGTAAAAAAGTAGTTTGAACTGGTTTCGCGAAATAATTTTATAAATATAAATATCAAAATTAAAAAAAACAAAAAACAAAACTCGTTGCCATTTTTGAGGCTCGAACTCACAACCTCATGTTTATAAATCAAACGCTGTACCCACTGAGCTATGCAACTTATATGAAATATTTTCTCAATAGCAATAAATCAAACTACTTTTTAGAATTTGTTTTTTCATCTTCTGTGGTGAATTTTTGGAAATTTGAATTTGTGTCATTTATTGGTATTTAGAAAATATTTTCATGTGAGTTGCGTAGCTCAGTGAGTACAGTGTTTTCTTTATAATCATGACGTTGTGAGTTCAAGCCTCAAATATGGTAATGAAATTTTTTGCTTAATTTTTAATATGTACTTAACAATTTCGCATTTTTGCCAAACAAACAAACAAGGGTTAATATTGTGTTGTCTCATGGTTGGTAACTCATCGTTTTGTTAATAATGGATTTTAAGTCGGGAAGTTAGCTAAAAATGGATTCCAAGATTTGTACAGGATAGACGCAAGAAATAAAACTTCGACGGCACTTTGAGAATTTAGTGAATTTTTTAATTTCCCTCGTAGTAACTTTAAATGCAACACTGATCCTGTCAACTACCATTTTTAGTAGACTACTGTCAAAATTTCAGCTCGATGCAACGCTTAGTTTGTGTTTGGCAACCATTGATAGCAGACGATCTTGTGAATTTTCGCGAAAATGGAAAAAAATTGAATTTCGAGTGCTCATCAAGCATTATTTTTTGCATACAAAACCATCAGCCAAACCAAGGAAAGGCTTGATAAATACTATGGGGACTTAGCACTATCGGTTGGAATGATTTATAAGTGGTTTACTGAATTCCGATTCGGTCGTACAAGCACAAGTGACGCCGAACATTCTAGACGCCCAAATGAGGTCACAACACCATAAAAAGTCACTAAAATTTCCGATATCGTGTGTTGGCCGATCGCAGAGTTAAAGTGATTTTTAAGGCAGTAGGCATCTTATACAAATGGGTATGGAGCATCTTGCGAAATTGTTTGGATATGAAAAAATTATCCGCAAGATGGGTGCCGCATTTGCTCACTCTCGACCATAAACGCTATCGTGTGACTGACTCAAAGGCGTGTTTGGCGATGTTGAACAAAGTTAATAAGGATCTTTCCGTCGATTAGTAACCATGGACGAAACATGGATCCATCACTACACACCAGAGACAAAATAACAGTCGAAACAATGGACTTGCCCGACCGAACGTGCTCCGAAGAAGGCGAAGGCGGTGCTATATACCGGAAAGGTTATGGCGACAGAATTTTGGGATAAACGCGGTAAAATCTACATCGATTACTTACCACCAAAAAGAACGATTAATGGCGAATACTATGCAGCTGACTTGGACCGTTTCAATGACGCTTTGAAAGAGAAACGTCGCCATTTGACGAGGAAAAAATGGAAGTACGGCTTCCTCATCCAGAATATTCTCCAGGTTTGGCCCTCAGCGACTATTTTCTGTTTCCAAACCTGAAGAAATGGCTCGGCGGCAAAAGATTCACCACCAGAGAGGAGCTCATCACCGAAACAGAGGCCTATTTTGATGATCTTCCGAAAACGTATTTTTCGGATGGGATAAAAAAATTGGAGGAACGTTGGACGAAGTGTACCGAGCTAAAAGGAGACTATATTGAGAAAAAAAATTGTTTGCGCATTCGCTGTTTATGTAATGATTCGTTGTTTAATTTTTTCACGGAATTATCAAACGGTCCTCGTACTAAAAACGCATTAAAATATAGGGTGTTTTTTTTAGGGGTTTGTTTTTCGAATAGAGATAAAACACAAGAAAATCGTTTTAATGTCCATCAATTTGGCTTTATTGGAAGGATAATTTTATGCCATTAATGTTTAAATATGATTTCGGGCATGTGGCCGCCGCGGCTGGCTCGAATAAAGCCAATTCTACAGGTTCAATTTTCAACCACTTTTTCGAACATATGGGGCCGTGTGTCGGCAATAACGCCACGAATGTTGGCCTCCAAGTCCCCTAACGTTTCTGGTTTGTTGGCGTAGACGAGCGACTTCACATATCCCCAAAGAAAATAATCCAATGGTGTCAAATCACACGATCTTGGTGGCCAATTGACAGGTCCATTCCGCGAAATTATGCGCTCATCGAATGTTTCCTTCAATAAATCGATTGTGACGTGCGCTGTGTGGCATGTAGCGCCGTCTTGTTGGAACCACAACTCATCCACATTCATGCCATCCAATTCGGGAACAAAATAGTCGGTTATCATGGCTCTATACCGGTCTCCATTAACGGTAACTGACTCTCCAGCATTATTTCGGAAGAAGTATGGCCCAATGACTCCACCAGCCCATAGAGCACACCAAACAGTCAGTTTTTGTGGATGTAATGGCATCTCAAGGATATCATGTGGATTCTCTTCACTCCAAATGCGGCAATTTTGCTTGTTGACGTAGCCATTCAACCAAAAATGAGCCTCATCACTGAACAAAATTTTGCGATGAAAATCAGCATCGAGATCAATCTCATTTGCAAGCGTTGTTCTTTTGTCAACCTGTTCATGATGAAATGGCAAACCAAACTGAACATAAATGACATTAGAGTTGCCAGATTTGACCACAAAATGCCAGTTTTATCTCTATTCGAAAAGCAAACCCCTAAAAAAAACACCCTTTATAAGGTTTATATTGATAACCCCTATTTTTCCAGATTTTTGGGGTATGATACGTGTTACAGCAAACATTTTTCCAAAAGTGTTAAATTTCGTTCAAAGACATCAGCGAATGCACAAACAAGCCCGGAAAATTTAAAAAGTCCTGTTACTTTTTGAATATACTTGCAATGTATTAAGATGGTTCTTTTTAGAGGTATAGAAATTTTCTTTCAAATAAAACAGAAAAATTAATGATATGGCCAGTATTTTGGCTGTATTAGTTCGCAAATTGATTGGCATTTAGTTTTAGAACACATTTACGGGTATATAGCCACCGCGACACGTCTTATAAAGACCATCCTGTCGGTTCAATATTGCACCATTTTTCCATCATATCCGCAAATATTGCACCGAATGTTGGTTGCCAACTGGTGAGTCGTAGCTAGTTTATCAGAATAGACCAGTGACTTGACGTACCCCCACAAAAATTAGTCTAAAGGTGTCAAATCACATGGCCTAGGTGACCAATTTACAGGCCAGGCTTATTTCTTCATATGATTCTTGATATAGCCGGCCTTATCTCGCCAATATCGCACCGAATTTCGGTTTCCAACTGGTCTGTAGTAGGTGGTTTATCAGCATAGACCAGTGACTTGACATTCCCCCACGAAAATTAGTCGAACGGAATCAAATAACATAACCTAGGTGACTAATTAACAGGCGAGGCCCATTGCTTCATATGCGCCGAATTTTGGTTTCCAATTGGTTATAGCTTATATAATTATATAATTATAGCTAGTTTATCAGCATAGACCAGTGACTTGACGTACCTCCACAACAAATAGTCTAATGGAGTCAAATCACATGACTTAGGTGACTAATTCACAGGCCAGGCCCATTACTTCAAATGATTCAATCACCAAAAGTTCGTCCCAATAAATTGATGGTTTCACACGTTGTATGGCTTGTTGCATCGTCCTGCTGAAACCATTTAGCACTTACACCATTAGACGATAGACGATTGACGCTGACGTTAGTTCCATCTTCAGTTTTTAAAAAGTATGGACCTATGGTGCCTTCGGCATGCAAAGCACACCCGATTTTTTTTCTAAGGGAACCTGGGAGAGTCTATTCAGGATTGTTCTCACGCTAATTATGGCAAGTTTGTTTATTTACGTACCTACTCGTTAAACCAAAAATGTGCCTCACCGCTAAAGATGATTTGCATGGATTGATGAATTTGGTGATTGATTTTCAGTCCATTCACCAAACGAACGACGCAAACGATAGTCGGATTCTTTTTTTAGCTTTGAACCAAGAATTTCAGGAGTGTCTTTGTTCAAAGTTTGGGTGATAGATTAGAGGGAAAGAAAGGGAAATCTAGTGTAGGATGTTTCAAGCGTGGCTGGAAGCCGTAGAAACATGAACTCTTATTGGACATGAGTTATGCTCATACCTAAGTCAATTCAAGCTACTAAGCGATCCTTTCCACGAACTTCTCTCCCATCAACTACTTGAATCGTAAATATTGATGATCTTTTAATTTCAGTTGATTAGAAATGAGGAAGAAATGGAAAAAGGCTTAAGCCTAGGTTCATGGTTAAGCCTAGGTGGTTTGAAGCCGGGACCTCTGAGGTGGCAATCAATAATGCTGGCACTGGGCAATTGAGGCCTCCAACATCAAAAATAATAGACGGGAAAGGTAATAACTGAGGAAGTCATCATCGATCGATATAATTTAATTTTGTAAACTTTTTGAAGTTTTTCAGTCAGGTAGTTTTTGAGATATCTGATTCATGACGAAGACCATGATACAATTATACAAGGTAGGAGTGACAACTTGCTTTTTTCTCACCAGTACCTTGCACCGACTGTCATTTGCCTGTATATTTTGTTTTCTATTTTCTTTTCTTCTTTTTTCGTTCTCTAATTTATACTATTTTTGACAGTTGGCGTAAGACGAAAAAACTGTCACTCCTACCTTGTATAATTGTATCATGACGAAGACTATTGAAAAAACTTTTAAAAAACTTGATCGAGATAGTTTTGAGATGATTTATTTATGGGCTTATTTTTTGCGTAGTGACTTGAAAAGTATCTTTAATAGCTTCTGAATTTTTTGTTTCTCTTAAAAAAGCTAAATTTGACAAGTTAAAAAAGTTAAATTGGGGTTGTAAAACTCGTTTTAATTATTGAAGGAGTCTAAAATTTAAATCTAAAATTTGTGTGCTCTAATGAAATCAAATTGAAATTACTTAAAATAATAAAATTAATAGTATTAAATTTTCTTAATTTGCCAAAAAAGCTCTAAAGAGCTTAAAGCCTCATTTTTAGTAAGTACTAGACAAACAATTAAAAAACTTCCTTCATAACAAATGTTTTTTCGATTTCACCACTTCAGTACCAACTCCGTTTTTAATGTTTTAGCCCCCGTTAACCCCTCGTGCTCGTTCATACAACTTCGCCCCGTCATATTTCGCTTCATAAATCACTCAAAACTTTTGCACTCCAAAAAGCCACTAAACGTCATCATCATGTCCTTTGCGTTGGCCATTTGTTCAATATTGCTTTTGTTTCAATGGTGTTGTTGTCGTTTTTCATTTTTCTTCTTCTTTTTCTTGTTGTTGTTTCCTTTGTTGTTATTGTTGTTCGTTTTGTTGTTGTTTTTGTTGTTGTTACTGTTTTGCTATTCATTTGGAGGTTTTATTTTACCCGCGATTTAATTCAATTTCTCTCCATCAATTGTTCGCGTGTCGGTTCATTGTCTAAACCGAAGGCAATTTCGTTGACCATTCATTCGCACTACGTACCTACGTTCGTCATTTCATCCTTGCATCGTCATCATCGTCGTTGTCGTCGTCGTCGTTGCCGTCGTCATTTGTCTGTTCGCATTCGTTGGCGCTTGTTCACTGCTCGCTGGTCTTTAGTTTGGCGCGAGTAAATTTTTGCGTTGGTCGATTGATTGCTTGCTTGGTTGGCTGCCTGGTTGGTTGGTCGATTGGCTGACTGACCAGCTGGCTGGCTAGCTGGCTGTTTGTAGCTTGGTTGCTTTGACTTTTAGTCTCTAAAGCATGCTGCGTTCTGCCTTCTAACATCCGTTCATGTGTCTATGACTCCTTCTATTAGTCCACTGTCTGTCTGTCCGCATTTCCAAACGCTGCTGGATCTATTGGTGTGTCCATCCGCCCATCCGTCCGTCCATTCATTTGCCTGATCGATGAATGCATCCGTTGTAAAATATGCAAATTGGAGTAACCAAAAATTCCAACGTACTGTGGCTTAGTGTGGCTGTGCAGGAACGGCGCAGGAACGCACGTTCCACCGAAGTTGGTCGCGGATGATAGCGCTCTTTGGTCGCTGCGTGGTAATTGTTAGCTAGCGAACTTTTTTTTTCGTATCCTTGTTGGTGCGTTTATGTGTGTTTGTCTGCTGATTGTTTGGCTTATTTTCAATCAATTCTCTTTCAATTTGTTTTTCAATGAGTATCACCAGAATAACGTGATGTGATGTTGTCATTGATCGGGTATATGCGGCAATAGCGGTGATTATTGAGGATGAACGTTTCATAGAAAGCTTACGGAAATTTTTTGAACGTTCTGTATAAATTTCATTAATGTTGACCCTCAAAACCACTTAAGACTCGGAACAACCTTCAACACCACTCTTCGTTTTGTGTTTAGAACAGCTCTGTAGTTGCAATTTTGGCATCTAACACTCTGCTGTTCAACTCATATTCTATCATAGGCATCACATTTGATAACCATCACTCACAACCTTCTCAAGGCAAACTTTTTCATCATCGTATTTTGCGTTTAAGCATAAAGTTTGTTTCTAACATTCAACTTTTGACTCGAAGATGAACAAAAATATTTGCTCAAAAGCAGAATGCAAATTAAATATGACATCCTCCATAACCTCTACCTCTTACCAAACCAATATTTTTGTTTCTATGTAGGTACTTTCAATATTTTTTCCTTAGTTTTTGTCACGGTTTATTATTTTTACCTACTGGCAACTCTGTCGCATTTTTGAATAGTGCACATCATTCAATAGCCAAGCTATCTATCGAAAGTTTTCGTTTTTCCTATTGTTGTTTTTTTTTTTTATTTTTTGAGTTTATAATTTTGTATTGGCTTGATTGCGCTCATCAAAATGGTAAACAAAACTTTTAATAACAACAAAACAGGGATTGCATATTAATGAGGACAACACAGAGTTTTAGTTCAAGTTACTATGAAAATATCTACAACTATTTTAACATTAAAGAGCATCGATCAATGGCTTCTAGAGTTTTTGGATTAGAGCAAATTGTTTGGACAAAAAACTAATCCAAAAGTTTAACTTCTTGCATTAAGAACTTATTCATATAAAGGGTGTATCAGTAAGAAGTATGGAGTTCCAAAGGGGTATTATTTAACAACTGGTCACTTGACAGTTGTAAAATGTTGACCGTTTTCAAATGTTAACAGTTGTAAAGTGTTCATAGTTGTCAAATGAAAGCATATGTTATTAATAAATGCAAGAAATTTACCCGCAGAACGCTACACATGGAGAGAAAGACCAAAATTCTTCGAATATTCGCGTACAATCGCAGCTATGATGCGCCCAAGTGATGTGGAATCTTCATAGATACCAATGATGTCCCGTGATTTTTAGTGTTTTCCGTAGACAAATGCCTGCTCGGCTTAATTCTACGTTGCCCCCTCGCAAGGAGTCGACGTTCATGGAATGGATGCCCAACAGATAGATCTTCCGGATGTTAATACCATGCTAATACAATACACTAACGTCCATCCAATCATCTCTTAGGTGTCACTTCCATGACTCCAGACTCGACCAACACCCATTCATAGTAGTTTCATCACTAGTTACACATCATACTTAAGTGTTTATTTAATAAATAAATATTCTGTATGGATTGCCAATATTGGAACGCAACAGTACCAATTTATGGATAATTAGCTGGATCACCATCCACATTTGTTGGTGGAAATCGAGACTCATCTAACATATCTAACCTTATTTGGGCATCGCAACCCGGTTGTATAATAGCGCAATTCCAATGCAGGTCCGCTCGCGACATTGAACTACCACGATACTCCCCGAAGTGCCAGCCCTGCCCGGGAGACGCAAAAGGGGCTTACCTCGACACACACTCAGACACACCGACCTAAAGTACATATCATCATGGTAAATATGATGACTGTCATGACAAAAGCCACCATTATTGGATATGGCATCGCATATTGCACTTGACAGTGAGTGACACATAGGTCATCACTATTACACCAATTCACTTCTGGTACTCCGAGATTAGTAAGATACACTTTTCACCTCGGAGTACCCAAATCTGACACCTCATTTAACACACAGCCTTATTTAAGACTATCCATAAGAAATATAAGTGTAAATATGTCAGTGGAATTGTGATCGTGCGTCTGCCGAGGCAAAAACTATCCCCATGCTAACAAATTTTTAAGGATAATTGCTATTCCTTCATAGGCATAACGCTACCTTGATCTAGTCTAAGGTCCAACCTACTCCCCAGATTGGGAGACCAACTCCAGGATCTGAGTAGTCCCTTCTACATTTACACAGAATAGACCGAACCCGTTGCTTGCAACCATCCTCCTTTATCCTGGCTTTGGACAGACTGTTCGTGAGAGCAAGCGGAGTGGATGGCCCGTGCGAATGGCATGCACGATTCGCATACCCTATTGAAATTTCAGGTATGCGCCTACGTACTAAACCACACCCTGCACACTTCAGATACTCTCTCCACGGAACTGCCGATAGGTATTACTTCGCGGGGCTGGCAAGCAATTCATGCTACTCCGGTGTTTCTGTTGTTTCTCCTAATCTCCTTTCAGTTTCAGCTCTCCGCAGTTCACCATAAACGTTATTGACGAATGCACAGATACTCATCCAATATTCTTCTGAATCCATCATCCACTCTGTAAGCAATCTGGATTTGGTAAAGTTCTTCGCAGTTCCGTGAAACGACTACAGTCAAATTTTGCATGCTTCACGTCTTCCTCTGGGCTTGGACACTCCAGGCAATAAAGGGGCATGTCGGGTCCAAATAAAAATAGGTAACGATATCCACCGTGACCCTAGAGAAACTGCGTTAGATAGTAATTGCAGATTCCTTGTACACGGGTTATTCATACATCGATTGACGGAATAAGATCGTGAGTCCATCTACCCTTGGGTGTATGATTCCACCGAAATTTTCATGAGACCATAGATCGTATCCTTTCCTCTTCCTTGATCATCCTGGCTGCGCTGGTCTCAGCTGCCATTGTGGATCTCTTCTGGTAAATTCTCCTCATCTCGTCTGCTAGAATGTCAATGGAGATAATATCAGCTATTATATATGTAGACCGCTAACCGTTGATTGTTCTGAACGAACTGAGCCGGTACACTGATGATAGTTTCTGTCAAGTCTCTTTTCTTTTAATCTGTCCGAACTGGTGCAGCTTATAGGAGGACAGAGCTAATAACTCTAGAAAGAAGAATTCTCTTTTTGTAATCGGGTCCACCAATATTTGGTAGTATCCTGAAAAGTGTTGCCTGTAATGTTTTCTTGCTCACATAGCCGCTGTGTGTTTTAAACTTCAGCCTGATGTGGAGCATCACTACGAGATACGTAACTGCTTCCTTTGATCGGATATTCATTTTGCCTACTTGAATATTGATGGGATCTACGTTTTTTTCTATCAGTGGCAAGAACCGCTTCTGTTTTCAGGTTTACCAGAACGACTCTGCAGACTCGAGCCACTCCATAATCTGAACAATTACTGCGTTTATGAGTAACTCGACTTATTGAGTGTGTTTGACAACGGTCACGAGATAGCTATGACATGCGAAACTGATAACTTTGACTCCTTGTGATATCCTAAATCTTAAAAGACCATTACAAATTAGATTTCAGGGAAGGGAAACCAGTACGGATCCTAGGAGAATCTCTGAGGACACAATGATATATTGAGCTCTTTATTCGTACTTGAATGTCGTACTTTAGTTCCTGTTGGTGAAGTAATTTGCCACTATTCACTGCAGGTAGTAAGGCGCTTCTATTCTCCCAAGTTACCTTCTATTAAGGGACTATTCAATCGAGTTGAAAGCGTTTTTGACGTCAAGTTTTACTACTGCGCAATACTCCCACCTCCGGGAATGTCCTTAAATGGCTTCATCTTTATCTGTCTACTACCATTTTAATGACTTCAACAGTAGATCGTGATTTTCTGAATCCATACTGGTGGTTTGATAAGACTCCTTTATCCTCCACTGCTTTAAACAATTTGTCGCATATTATCGGGGCTCTAAGATATTTCCCATTGTACCTAAGTGTCATTTCGAGCGATATGACTGTAAGTCTATGGGTGGGTTGTTTCCTTTTGGCGGAGGAACTAAGTGCTGAAGCTTCCACTCTTCTGGGAACACTCCTTCCTCAAGACATTTTTGTATGGTTGCAATGAACAAGTATGGTTTCTTTTGTGCGGCGGCCTTCTGAAATTTGTTTGAAATTCCGTCGGGTCCAGGCACCTTCTTATCTCCTATTCTATTAAGAGATCTCTGTACATCATCCATTGTGATGATGTGGACATTTGCTGCATTTATTTTCCGAACAATTGTGGGCATGGTCTTTGATATTTGAGGAAACAAATGCTCAACAATGGTCGGCTTCGTCACATATTCTTTTGAGACATATTGCCTTGCGCCCTTTTATTCGTAATCATGTGCCTTCTGAGACATTTAGTCGAGTCTGAGAGTCTGAGTTGGTTAAGCATTATTAGGGATGTTATTTGTGGGGATCTGCCGGCTTTGAGCTTGGACATAACCATTCCGTAGGCCGTGCCCCATAAATTAATGACGTCTTCGTCACAGAATCTTTTGAAGCATCTTGCCTTGCTGCCTTTTATTCGCAATCATGTGCCTTCTGAGACGTTCTGATTTCAAGAAACTGGTGTAGTTGTGGTCCAATATGTGTGATTCAAATTCACATTTTTTTTTTGCTTTCCACCACGCTTAGAACATTCTACACGTATTTCACTTGATTGCCCTTTCCTTTCCTTCCCACTAATCTATCACCCCATTTCGAACCAAGACAGACTTGACTGAATTGGTATTACACCTGAAATCTTTGGTTCAAAGCTAAAAAAAAAATGAACCTAAATGGCGTATCAACCTAAGAATTTTAATTCGTTTTGGTTAAAAATATTTCTTAACATTTGTCACAATTGGCCTCTCACATGATTTTCTCGTTAGCTGTTTTATTTTTCAGGGACTATTCACCTTGCCCTGGTATATATAGTGTTTTTGTAGAGGAGCCCAATATTAATATTTATTAATACGAAATTCTACTTCGATACCTAAAAGGTTGCTTCCTCCAAACGGTAAATCTTCAGCACTTACACTAATCAAAATTAACAACGTACCACAATTTCTCCCACTACAAATCATCTAATGAAACCATAAACTGATGGACTTAGCAATCTCTCCATCCCCATCCTTACGCCCCAGTCGATGAAATGCTCAATATATAAGCTCCATTCCCCTAGAAGCATGCTACTCCATTCTTGTTATTGATATTCATCACTTAAGTCACAAAAATCCATAGCATTCATTGAGACGCCAGACGTCAAGTAGAAGCCACAATAAGTCAAAGGATATTTTCACTAAGGACATCATCATAAACAAGAAATACTTGTAAGATGTTGTCCAACAATGAGTAGCTATAAAATACGTTCCAACTCCAAAAACTCAGAAAGAAACAAATAGAAACATCTATGTCTGGATAAAGGAATAACATATTTTCACATGTTGTACTGCGCCACAGCTGGACCAAGCAAGCAGCACTATGCATTAGGTAATAAAAAGCTGACCAACAATGAAAGAGGGTTGGAATTTAGATGCAAGGAGAGAGAGTGCGGCGTAAACACCTTTTGTAGCTTTGGTATTAACGTGGCTCAATCAAGATGCTTGTCAACATGGTGCCAGTTGGTTGGCATTTTGTGCCGATACACTTTGAAAAGGAAGCTTATTGTTTTGTGTTTTTTTTTTTCATATATATTTTCGGACAACAGAATGGGATAAATTGAGTTGTGTCGTAAGTGGTTAATGTAGAATGTTGAGATGTCAAAAGAGTGTTTCTGAACGTATGTATGTGGGTGTTTTTGGGTATGTATGAATTTTGTGAGAGCGTGTTTGTGTGGATATTTAGTATCTTTAGTAATGCGGGGATGTAAGTTTGTGGTTTGGAAACCTATTGAATTTCATTATGGCCACAAGACACGTTCCAACAGAACAATGAAATGTTTTGTTAACGACAGATGAAGTGATAAAGTTCAATTAATAGATTCTTTTGGTATATATTATAATTTAATCTTGCAGGCGTACCTGGGTCAAGGCATTGATGATGATGATGTGGATGATGATGATGATAATGAGGATGATGATAATTATGGTGACAAACCATATTTTGTGAAGAGTTTGGTCAGATGAACGAATGGGTAGTTATGGGAAGAAGTTTATTAAGAAAAATCTCAATTTAAATTAAAAAAATAAAACCATTTCCTTAAATATTTAGTGGGATGGTCATCATAAATAATGCTGTACAAAAGAAGACCACAATAGCAGGAAACACTCTATAAAATATTTTTCGTATATTAAAAATTTAAAAAAAAACAGTCGGAAATTGTACAAAAAACAAAATTAGAGCAGAGATGGCACTATTTGGGTAGTACTGTAACGAACCTCCGGTGGTTTTTTTATTTTTGCTGGGGTAAGTTCAGCGGATATCCACGGTTCTTCACAAGAAATTACACAATTTTTTCTTTACAAATCTGTTCTCTTTATTAAATGAGGCCTTTATCTTTTATACAATTTGAACAGATATATGTATTTATATATTTATATGTATTGATGTAATGGGCCTTATTTCTCCGGGTCTTTCACTTCTCTTCCTGATGCGGCATAACAGGCCGGCCTACAAGTCGTGGCACTGTTACTCGATGAAAAAAGTTGTGAACTCGCGGGCTTACAAGCCACGGACAATGTTCTGGTTTGAGCAGGCGGACTTACAAGCCACGAACGCTGCTAGAAAAAGTGTGAAAACAGGTGGATCTACAAGCCCCCAACGCTGCTTGTTGTTGTTGATTGCAGGTGGGCCTACAAGCCGCCGACTCTGCTCTCGTTGTTGGATAAACATGTGGGCCTACAAGCCACCGAAATGTTGTCTACGAGCCATGAAAGGTGACTGGAAAGAAATGAAAGGTGCGTCTACGAGCCAATGACTCTGCTTTTTCCGTTGGGTAAGCAAAAGGGCCTACAAGCCACCAAAATATCTACCGGTTCCTTTGCAGGTGGGCTTACAAGCCAACGACTCTGCTTGTTGTTGTTGATTGCAAGTGGGCCCACAAGCCACCGAAATGTTTACCGATTATCTTTGCAGGTGGGCATACAAGCCGCCGACTCTGCTCTTGTTGTTGGGTAAACAAAGTGGCCTACAAGCCACCGAAATTTCTACCGATTCCTTTGCGTGGCTTACAAGCCAACGACTCTGCTTTTAACAAAAAAATCTCACTCACTTTAGTCCTCCTTTGCCTTCGGAACTTTCCGCTGTTGCTCTTCCTTATTCGTTGTATTTTCTTTGAATCCTACTGGATCCAGCTGCAACACGTCACTGTCCTATAACTCACTTTAATGACTTTGTCTTGAATTCACTTTTCTTTTAGCATACTGCGCACTTTAAATGTACAATACATTCTGTCCTCTGTATCGATTGCAGCCTATTTATATCCTCGTCTTTTTGTTACTTCTGACAGACAAGGTACCGCAATCGAAAGTTCTGGGCTTATTTTCCTGTAAACGTTAAGTCCCATACGGTGCAGCTTTGTTATTGCCTTCCCCCAGAAACTTTCCACATATTTTCCCAGCGATTTGCCTTCTGTTGCTTGCGTTATGTGATCCGCTACTCGACTCTGAGCAATATCACGCCAGCTTTGCGCATGTGTTTGCTCAAGTTTTGCAAATCTCACACGTGTTCTTATGCTCTTCCTTCCTCTCACTTTGTTTTCGTGTAAGAAAAGTGTATGGGTCTTAATTTTTATTATTCTTTGTGTTTATTTAAATGTAGTTATCATGCAACGGCGTTGCATTGAATTATTACTCGGTGAGTATATATACTCGGTAAATATTATAAACTGAAAATTAAGGATTTGTGCTTCATCTTAAAACAAAAATAAAAAATAAAATTATGACGCCGTCGGATCGCGGATGCAACAGCGTATGCAATAAATATGCAACAAAAATTAAAAAATGTTGCATAAAATTCATAACGTTACAACTGCAGGTAAATTTTATAGAACGGCAATAAAGGTGAGATTTTCGGTTAGATGATAAAAACACAAAAAAAAATCGTGTGATTACATCTCCTCAGATCACGGATGTAACAGCGTATGCAATAAAAATGTAACAACAACGAAAAATCGTTGCATGGAATTCACAACGTTACAATTGCTGGTAAATTTTATGGAACGCTAATAAAGGTGAGGTTTTGGTTAAATGATAAAAATACAAAAAAAAAACATCATGTGATGAGGCCCCACAAGAAAAAACTCGATGCGAAGTAAATGCTCTATTATTGTATGGATTTCTTGCACTAGGGTAAATGTCATTGCAATAATGCAAAATCAAAATAAAATCAAAACTAAAATTTGACACATAAAAGCACAAGGATCCAAATCCAAACGAGGATTAGAAAAAGGATTGGAAAAGGGATGAGGACAAGGATTTGTACAACGGTCAAAACCAGACAAAACAATAAGTATTAGGACAGGGATTTTTTTAGCTTCGAACCAAGGATTTTAGGTCTTTTTAGACAGTTTGACTAATCTAGGCAAACTAGAATATGTAGTCCAAATAAATGGTGGAAGTTATATTTTTTTTTTTAATAAGGATCTCTTACCTTTGGTAAGAATTTTGAGCGTAGCTCGTGGATTTTGCCGTGACCAGAGTTGCTGGTTGCAAAAATTTGTTGCACCAGCTCTCGGGAATTGAGCTTCTTCTGTCCCGTCTTCGAACTCCCGTCTTCGAACTCCCGTCTTCGAAGCAAACAAACGGCAGAACTCTATGCGTTAGGGTGCAGCCCCAGGAAGAAGGTCCTAAACAGAAGTCAGGTGGCGTCTTAGAAGGTCGTCCCTTTACGTTTTGATAGTAAAGGGTTTTTCAGTTCAAACGGGCAATTTTATTCATAGACTTTTCTTAGGCCTTAACGTAGAAACAATAATATTACATTCTTATCTGACGTTTACAAACGTCGATAAGTTTTGGCCTCGAACATGTGTTTGGGCTAGTAATTCCTGTTAAGTGCTTGTTGTCGCCAGTTGGAGACACCAAACTTCGTCAGATTGTCCAACACTTGGTCCTCCCAAGATATGGGAGGTATGGGTATCCTCTTCTGACGTGTTCGCCAATTGGTACAGAATCGAATATTGTATTCGATTGAGCGTCATTTTTTATCCGATCATTATTATCGAGCTAGATTGGATCCGCTCGATTTTTAAACTCTTAAATATGTCAATGTAAGCGGCTCCCATACAGCTCGTGGTTCTATCGAATTTGGTAATTGCCATTGATGCAGATTGCACCGAAGATTTTACGAAAGATCTTTCTCTCTAAACCTCCCAAAGTCTTTTCATCATAACTGCTCAACGTCCAGGTTTATATATTATGGCCATTACAAGTTTTGTTCATCAAGAGAGGGCTCTGCTTCTCAATTGCCTACTCAACCTAACATCTGTTGGCAAGAGTTATCCTTCCATTTATCTCAATGCTGACATCGCTGGAGGAGTTAACACTGGATAGATTTCGTTTAGATAGACGAAATCCTAAACAACCTCTAAAGAGGTGTTCACAACAGTGGAGCAGTATCCAAGACGGAACTGTTTGGGACTGCTTCTTTGCTGACACTAGGTTTTTATATTCTCTTCTACATACTTACTACATACTATATATTCTCTTCCACTTCTGGTCTGCTTTCTTTGTTTTATCTTAATGCTGACATCGTTGGAGGAGTTTACGCTGGATTCCAGGTAAACGAAATCCTTAACAACCTCGAAAGAAGTGTTCTCAACAGTGAAGTAGTTTCCAATACGGACTGTTTGGTAATGTTTGCTTGTTACATATTCGACTCACTTTTGAAAGTATTCTCCTTTCGCTTATTTGGAGAATGCTGCTCTGACTTCGCACGCTCTGCGCGCACCAATGATATCGTTATTATCAGCATACGCCAGCATTATACTGCTCTTGCACAATATCGTGCCACTACGTCTCAGATGAAGAGCTCGGTTGCTCTTCTTTATCATTAGGTTGGAAAAGTCGCACGGTACGGAATCTCCATGTCTGGAAACCCGTTTTATATCGAATGGAGGTGTTAGATCCTTCCCGATTTTAGCTGTGCTGCTGGTGTTGCTCAGTGTCATTCTGTAAACACGGATGAGCTTTACAAGAATACCAAACTGGTGGAGTAGAGGTGATTCCTTATTAGACTGTCGAAGGCGGATTTGAAATCGATGGAAAGATGGCGCGTGTCAATTTGTTTCTCTAAGGTCTTCTCCAAGATTTGTCGAAGCGTAAATATCTGGTCTATGGTGGATTTGCCAGGTCTGAAGCCAAACTGTTCAATCAACTGATTTACGATGGCCTTAAGGGTTTCACATAATACGCTCGACAAGATATTAAATGCGATATTAAGAGGACTTATCTCATGGTAGTCGACGCAAATAGTGGGATCGCTTTTCTTATGGATTGGACAAAGCGCACTCAGCTTCATTCGCTTGGAATGCACTCTTTCAACCATATTCGATTAGAGAATATTATCTGCCCATACTTTAGAGTTAAGAACAGTTACTAACTCTTCAGCTACTATTGTTAGAGCAAATATAACATGAGTAGGTTGAGTAGTAATCTTTTTGCATAAACAGAGTGCATTTTGACTTAATGAAATACTTTGTTTGACAAATGTCGATATATTCTAGTTGTTGTTTTGGGCTGGAGACGTGAAATATATAAGATTTTTCTCCTCGAAACTGTCCTTATTTTCCTGACGACACGCTATGTAAATAAAGTACTATTAATTCTCCTCCAAATACTAGTACATAAACGCAACAGTTAGTTGACTGACACAATTCACGCTACATAACACTAATGTCCCATTCTCTGAAATCTACTTACGCTACCTTTGTGTGTATTTTCATTCATTACTATTTATATTCTTCAAGCTATCTTTAACTTCTCCTCTACTTAATCGGTTCTAGGAAATCTTTTCTGGTCTCTAATGCTTAAAGCTGGCTTATTTATTTCGCCGAATTCTCCATTAAAATCGTATAAATATTCTAGGATATCATCAACTTGCTGTCAAAGAGAAGCGAAGAATAAAGCAGCTCAAAATGAATAAACTAATAACCGCAAACAATCAGAGGGAAACTCTGCCACGAGCTCCTTCTAACCTGCTATTATGCCTTTAACATGAACAGTGACGCAATTTTTTTTAAAAAGCCGACTATTTTTATTCCTCTTTTTGTTTGTTTGTGGGATTTATACGTTGAAGTGCACTTTTTGAGCTTTTTTCGTAGCACTTAACCTTTGTTATGACAAAAGTTATTAAATGCACTGCCTAAGAAGAGCAGGCAGCAACAAGAGACTTAGAAAGCTGACAGAGAAAGAGAGGCATAGAGAGGGTGACGGAGAATAGAGTTTGTTATGAAAAACTGCTTAAAAATCCGTCAGTAAACAGACAGTTTCAAAGCGGCACAGCGCAACGAGACAAACACAATCTCAACAATCAGCCTTTATGTGCTCTAGCTCTACATTTTATTCTTTCCATACGATGTTGCTCAAACTTTTTTTTTTTCTAATTTTTCTGCCCCTTTATTTTCTTTCTTTATATAAATCTTCGTTTTTTTTTCATTTCTTCATTTGCTTCCAAACGAGATTTTTGCATTTAATAAAGTCAAAGTTGAAGCCATTTTTAAAAGCTGTTCAACACAAAGCTGCGAAGTCGGCAGACGGCTGTAGACGAAAGGACCTTTCATACTAAAGAACGAAAGCTTAAGACGAAAGCAAAGAAAGAAAAAATAACAAAATCATGTCCGCTTCATTGTCCTAGGTTTGCAAACAAGCAAAACTGCAACAAAATTCTTGGCATTCAGCTCGTCTTTGCCATTAAAAAAGTTTTCGTTTACCAAAAATATAAGAAAATCATAAAAATTAAAGAAGTTCCAAGGGTAGGTGACGAGCGAGGAAAAGAGCAGATACAGCAGAAGTTAAGAAAAAAAAAAAACATGGGAAACGGAAGACATGCAACATAAGTAGTATTATTGTAGCTACTTTAAATGAAGTTTATGCAACATAAAAATATTTTTATATGAGTTGGTGTTATTTTTGTTTTCTTTTATTTTTTTTTTTCTTTTGTTGTTTTTTGTTTGCGGTTCATTTTCCAATATGGCGCATGTAAAGCGGTTCTTTGAGTGCTATTTCATGAACGATAGAAGGGTTAATGCTTGTTTGACTTTGCAAAAAACATTTTAGTAGAGTGAAAAAAGGGATTAGGGGCAGGCTAAAATGAGATATTTTATGAAAATTATGGAGAATATCGAAAATTCTATCTAAATAGTACTATTTCTAGCCACATAACTACCAGCGAAGCTCGGACGTTCAGTTATAATTTGCAAATATTTGCGGGTAGATAAGTTTTGGTCACTCTTTATTTGAAATTATACCATAAATATCAATTAAGCATTTAACGTTAGTATTTGAAGCAAATTAGCAACGAGTAAAATGTTTAGCATGTACAACAACCCCGATCACATAACGATTAAAAAATTGGTTTGGGTCAACAGCAGGCCCGTAGCCAGGATTTACCTAAGGGGGGGGTTTGGATTAAAAAAAAATATCGATAGTTTTTGATGTCGATAAATGAAAAGGTATTTTTATATAATTACCAGAAAGATGGGAAAAATCAGTGGCTAAAAATGGACATTACTTTGAAAAATGAATTTGTAACAAATTTTTCACAATAAAGCGACAAACTTGAAAAAAAAAAACACTTTAAAACTTTTTTGTACACCAAATACATAAAACAAAAATGAATTTTTTATTTTTGTTTATTTTATATATTTATATTAAGTCTTCTTATTTTATTTTTTTTTTTTTTGTTAATTCTAATAACACAGCGTCCGCTGTGACACTGCAATCCCTATGTATGTTTAAGGATGCACACCCATTTAACATAAAAAACGTGTGTTCTATAATTTCAAAACTGTCGTTTGTTGACCTCAATGTGTTTCGGCTATATGTCTTGCTTATTGTTGCACTGTCATTTTGGAATACAGAAAGACGCTAAAAAAAATAAAATTTTTAAGACAAAGTTGTAAAATGACGATAATTAAGCATCTTATATTATTATTTTAATAATTTACTTCCAAACTTATATCGGTTTAAAATTCTATATAAAAATAACCACGATTGGAATAACGACATTTTCTTGTATTTCCTGACTTTTGTAATGGCCACAATGATAGTTACAAAGTTTTACTTAAAAAGTTTTTATTATCATTCGGTAAACTTATCAAGAGGTTGTGATCCTGCGCCTCCAAAACCAGTGCTAAAAAATACGCAAAACTTGCAATAAGCTGCATTTTCCAATTTGGAGTAAACCAACCAATGGCAACGGTTCAACCAAGAATGCTTAAATCGGAGTTTGCGAGAACCGCTGACAGGAAAATTAAAATTTAGTGGAGGCACATAAATGCTTTGAAAACTTTCAAGGCGGTTCGAATCGGAAATATTGCTCATCAACTTGGAAATATCGTTATTTGGAGATTGATATACTCTCGAAGTCGAAGGCAGTTCCGATGAATCAAATGATATTTCTGGAAAAATTTCTACAATCATACACACAAACTTAAAGTTATAAACATTAAAAGTAAAATATTAATACCGCAACTTGTACTACCGCTTTCCACATAGCAGCAACATTAACAGATCGATTCTGTGCGTTACCGGTAACAGCAATATTGTTACCAAAACTCGTTACCGGTCTTATAAATGGGTTTTCTGTGCACTCGGTCACGCTGTCAAATGTCGTAAACTCACCTTATAGAAATGGAGCTCGCTCTTTAGTGTGGTGAAATATAAACAATGGAAAGTGAGAAGTAAATACATAGAATTAATTGCATTATGTTAACTTTTTATATAATATTTGTTTTTCTTGACAGGAAATATGCACGCACTACGCCGGCGCAGCTGCGGTTACTCAAAATTCGAGCTATTTTTTGTAATGCAAGCTAAAAAATGTCTTCTGTTTTGCTTGTTACCACCTAAAGAGATGGTAACAATATTAACCGGTAACGCTTGGTCGCAGAATACCAACAGAGTGTTCAAGTTACTAAAAGGTGAATTTCTACGGTAACAAGATTAATGTTACCGCGACAGAATTGATCTGTAAAGCTTTCTACAACTGCAGGTTACAAAGGAAGTTCTGAAGACTTTTCAGATTCCAAAGTTTCTTGAACGTTTTCTGCAATACAGATGAAAATAATATTATTCGGATTTTGTCGGTTCCGCATCAAGCAAAAAGTTAATCCATTAATATTCAATCAATGCAAACACGCTAAAAAAAAACAGCTTTCAAACATTCAGAAATATTCGGCAACTTTTTAACACATTTACGCATTGATAAAGGAAAAAAAATCATTTAAATCAAGCATTTACTTTCCGCCCTTTTTACTTCTGGTTTCTGCAGCCAATTAAGTAGACTCATTTTTGCAGCTTTGGCACAGTTAAATTAACAATAGAAACTCTTAAACTTATCTAACGAAACTATATCAAAATTTCACCACTTTCACGTAACACCTGTTAACGCAATAAATTCTTAAATTGCTGGTGGTAGACAAAGTTCAATCGATCTTTTTTCGACACTAATAGATCATCATTTTACAAATCCCTGCACATCACTTCACGCTGCGTTGTGGAAATTCGCAATTTATAAAACGCAACGCTTCACGCTGTGATCTTCAGCGTTGAGTTACGCAATAGCGTAGTGAAAACAGTACAAAGTTAGCATTTTATAAAACGCTGCACTTGAAATTCGTTCACTTGAACTGTCACTTTCATCACTTGCTCTTGAGCTGCCGTTAGAACGAATAAGTTGGCATTGAAAGGTAATAACTGTTTGTTTCACTCATATATTCTTAAATGTTTACATATATCGTTTGAATATAGGTTAAAGACAGCAACAACGAACCAACAGTTCAAAATGTTGCTAAAAGAAATAAAAAAACTACCGCAGGTAGCAAATGGTACAACAGTGTTTGGCGTTTATATTGCAATTTCAATTTAATGATGGCTGAAGAGATCAGCTGATATGGTTGCCAAGAAGTCCAAATTTGGTGAATCTTAAATATTTCAAAGATTTGCAATAATGATGCTAGTTTTATTTCACATGTGACAACCCTAAACTGCTGTTGGCTGACAGTTCACCGTGGTAACGTAACATAGCTAACGCAATAACGTAGTGGTTAATAAAATGCAAATTTTAAATCAAAGTGATGCGCCGCGTTAGCGTTGCGTTTCATCACGGTGATTTATAAAATGATGCCATTAAGCTTGTTGATGTTTTCGCTGTATTTCGATATATTATTTTTTTATACTTTTTGGACCATAAGGGGGGGGTTTTAACCCTAAAAACCCCCCCCCTTGTCTACGGGCCTGGTCAACAGTAAAGCAACTAAAAAACACCATTCGCGGTAACTTTAAGAAATATAGAAGAATTAATAACATAAAGCAAAGGTTTTCACCTCTTTCTTAAAATGAAACGTACGTGGTAGACCAAATGAGGCGGCCTTGGCAATCGAGTAGGTAGCGTGATTGACTGCTATCCCAGAGATCCCGGGTTCGATTCCCGGTCTGTCCATGGTCCAACGCACTTGGAATTTTCTATCCTCATTTCTAATCAACTGAAATTGAAAGTTCATCAATATTAACGACTTGAAGTTGTAGTTGATGGTAGAGAAGTTTGTGGATAAGATTGCCTCATAATTTGAACTGTCTGAGGTAAAGGCATAACACTTACCTCTGATTCAAATTCACATATTTATTTGGCTTCCACCACGTTAAGAACATCCTACACGTGTTTCACTCGATTGATCTTTCCTTCCCACTAATCTATCACTCCATTTCAAACCACGGCAGACTGGATTCCACCTGAAATCCTTGGTTCAAAGCTAAAAAAATAAGATGCGTGCCGCGATTACTCACAATGGAACAGAAACAGCATAGTGAGGACATTTCAAGCGAGTGTTTGGCGATGTTTCATGGCCATAAAGTAGAGCTTTTCTTTCTATTCATAACGATGGATAAAGCATGGGTCCATCCCTTAACATAAATAGGGTATGGAAGCTATTTAACATTGCTGGGAAAAGTGTATCCAGCTCAAATGAGACTATGTAGATGTAGATATTTTTTCCCAAATGTTCTGTATTTTCTTTGTTCAGTTGAATACTTCTAGGACTGCCCTCGTTCAGACAAAATAATGGTTTGACAAATGCTTTGGAAAATCTGGTGCATCGAAATCAGCCATATGTCAGTCATTGGTTAGCTAAATTTAGACGTAGTCATACAAGATATTCTCATTAAGATTAGGTTCGCCCAAAAGTGGTAGTAACTAAAAAATTTTATATTTTTGAATGGAAAATTCTAGAATTCTATTCTTTTTCAGTTAAAGCTGCCTGAATTCGAAAATGGAGTGGTAGAATAATGGAAAAGTAGGGGCAATCACATGAAAAAGACACGCAAAGAAATTTTTCGTTTACCGCAACTGAAAAATTCACCAACTACACTTCGTTTGTGAGTTGTATTTACCGCAAACGTATATTCAGTTGTCATCAACTTAAAAATATATATTTATATATTATACCGCAAGCTATTTCGGTCATTATTATTTATTATATTAATTATCTTTCTCACTATGTCCGTCCGTCTTTTTATGGATTGCACTCATCGCACCTCTGTTGCTATCTCCGTCCGCGTATTAACCACATTACCAATTTAGAGTAACAATTTGTTCAAAAAGTAACTCTGAACTATAAGCATTGTGTTTATACAACGAAGGGAAAAACAAACGAAGTTTTCAGTTGGGAAAAACTAATTTTCAATTGCTGCAATTTAAAAATCACTCGCGCTTATGACAAACGAAATTTATTTCCTGTTACTAAATGACGCGTTTCTCGTAACTGACTTTTAATATAACAACTGTTGCAACGTTTGCAAATAACGATTTCAAGCACGACAAACGAAGTTCGTTTGCGGCAAACTGGCGATAAACTTTTTTTGGAAACAATGGTTCTGACCCAATGGGAGTGCTCCGAAGAGGCCAGAGACATAAGAATCGGCCAGAAAGGTTTTGGGCCTAAAAAAGAAATTTATGATCTACTCCATATATGCCCCGCAGTGACTGTTATCTCTTTTCCAAATCAAAAAATAACATAAGGGAAAGCTAATTCCACAAAATAAAGCAGTTGCATTTAAAATTGACACGTATATTGATGAGCTGGACAAAACGTACTATACAAAAGGTAACGTAAGGTTGAAAAATCACTGGATACTAAGTCCATCGACCCAAAAAAGAAGATAATTTAGAATAATAAAAATTAATTTTCTCAAAAAATTTAGTTTTTCTTAATAAAAGCGAAGAACTTTTAAAAAGCTAAGCATTTCACTATGATCAAGAAGATGCACACAGTATATTCACTCTTTTGGACTTGCCATTGTCTACAGATAGGTACCGGACGTTCAGAAAAACTAATTTCAAAATGAAGAAATTTTTTGTGGGATTTGAACCATGGATCTCAAGTTTCGTAAAATTGTGATATAGAACGCTTCACGTACACTTCCCAGCTAGCACAGATTGTGATTTGTAACAAAAATATGTTATTATTCGGTTGTAATTAAGTTCTTTTAAACAAATTTTGTCATAAGATGGTTATATTAAAGTTTCGAATAAGCAATGTGTAACAAACCATCCGGTTTGTTCCAAATCAGTTACACTACAGTTTTAATTTTGTTACGAAATAATGCATTTGTTGTAAGAATGCTCCAAAAAGTATTTCAAAACATGTTAATGTAACAAAGTTGTCTTATGTTTTTATTAAGTTACTGTAAAGTCAAAATAACTAAATGTCAAAAACTTCGAATTGAGATGTTTTTACTAAGTTATGGTGAAGTAAATATAACAAAATGCTTAAAATTTTTCTATGACGCACTAAAATGTCAAAATAAAAATAGAAATTGTGTTGTATGGTGACTGAACAGATAATGAAACATCAATTTTCATTCCTCTTTTCCATACCATCAAAAATAGAAACTGAAACAAAAATCTTTTTGAAATATTTATTTAAATTTTTTATTTATTTAAATAAAAAGGTATTAATAATGATAAAGATTAATTATAAAAATAAATATAAAAATATGTTTTACGCACATAAAAAAATTAGAAAAAATAAAATATAAATTAACAATTCATTAAGAGCAAATAAATATCAATATGAAAATATATATTGAAAAACACGATTTTTTTAGTTTGATTCATTTTCCATCTTGTCTGGATTTTGGTTTGCTTGTCTTTGGTGGTTTTCTTCATTGCCTTGCCCATTCTCATCAGCAGCAGGAACTTTATTGACGTTTATTTCCGTGTGTTTCGGTAAACGAATTCGGGGAGCTGGCAGTTTTGGCTCAGTCGTACGATTTTTTTCACGTTCAACGAATTGTTTTTTTTGACGTAATCGGCTTGAAAACCATTCTTTGACATCACTTTAGCTTACATGTACATCGACCATACGAACAACGAGAGTAACGAATTTCAGAAATTTTTCATGTTTTGTTGCAAACCCGATATTCTGTCCGCCATTTCGACTATTTCCTTTCCATGAATAGTTTGTGAACAAACCAGGAGCAGTCAGTTGGCGTAATACCAAACCGAACAAAGTTTTCGCCTTCAAGGAATCAAAATTATACTTGTATTTTAAGAATCGGATGAAATGTGTCAGCGAAAGTTTTGTTGGCCAGCAATTGCTCAAAATTAACTAAATCTTTGGTTATTTTGAATGGCTCCATGGCTTCCAAGTCGTCAAATTGTTCAATTTGCACAACATTGTCAAGAGGTTGTTTTTTTGAGGGTCCAGTAGCTTCTGGGGGTTTGCCATCTCTAAAATATTGTGTTAGGAAACTGTCAATATTTTTAGTAACTCCGTAAATTTTACTGATTGTTTCAGCCTGGGCATCAACTTTTCCACTTATTTCATTCAATTGAGTCTGCATGTTAACAATTGTTTTCAAGATTTCTCGGAATTCATTGCTGGGTATTGTCACAAAATCATCTGAATTGGTTTGAGTTTCGTCAAGCACACTGGTATTCGATACATTTTGGTTTTGTGTTCTTGCTGTAGCTGAACTACTGGCTGTGTCTCACTGATAGAGTGTGCCACCATCTCATTATTCGGAGCAACCAATATGGTGGTTGCACCATCAGCGGTGGTTTGTATGAAATAGCCGGTGAACTCACCACTGATAACTTCGCCAGATTCTTTGTCAAATTCATCTTCACTAATGCGTTCACCGGAATCTCTTCACTCGGCTTCATCAACGAGTATGTTTTTGTCCGTGGCAATGATTTTGGTGCTGGCATCAAGTTCTTTTTCAATCTTGTATTTACATGGTCTGACTCGCTAGCCTCTTCACTGCTTGCACCAATATTATTTTTTAAGTGAAAGTCAGCCATGGATTCGGCGTGATCTAACGTTAAAGAAGTATGCCACACTTTTTTGAGGATTCTTGGAATCCAATCCGGTGCGTACTTTGAGTTCACATTTGACAATTCCTCTTTTGAGTTAATTCGCGGATAGTAAACAATTTTATTTTGGTTATCTAACCAACCAGGCAGGGTAACAAAAAACTCCATAATGTTTTTCGATTTTTTTTTTGTGGGTTTCTACTACCATGTATGTCATTTTTAATTTTTTACATTTAAAATCACTCAAAATCTCACTATTAATCCGTAAAAAGTCTAAGCTGCTGAATTAAGGTTGCGATCACATAAAAAAAGCGGTTCGAGATGGTTAAAGTTACAAGAACGCTGCATTGAAGTTGTAATTCAGTTGCAAAACATCATTGTGACTTATAAAATTAATAAGTTGCATTGCGGTTATCATTCAGTAGCAAGAACTTCGGAAAACATCATTGTAACTTATGATCACTCTAATAGTTACACGAACGCTGCAGTGATGTTATAACGCAGTTGCAAAAACTTAAAAAAAAAACAAAAGTAAAAACTCCATGGTCGCCATTTTTTACGTCACTCTTTGAGTATGGGAAAAGTTGCTACTTTTTAATAACTGCTATTGATAGTGACTGACTACTTTTAAATCATTTGTGGGTCAAAGATTTTAAGTAATCCCAAATTTTACTGATTAAATAAGGAGCTCGTACTCAAAATTAAACAACAATATGCAGTTAAATTAAATAATTTTAGTTTAATCTGCTTAAAATAATAAACTTGTTAAGGTTGCAGTTAAATAATCTACGTTGTTTTAAAATAATTTTCATCAAAATAAGAAACAGCATCAAATAATTACTTTTTTCAGTGCGATTTTAAACTTAACTTTTCCTTAACTGACTTTTAGTCGACAAAATTGGCTTTTTAAACTCGGACTTAGCAATAGTAAAAAAAAAAATTGTGATTAAAGTTATTTATAGCCATATTTTGTAAAACGAACGCAGTCACTTGCGTTAAGATTTTCAGTCTGGCAATGCCTTTTTCATATGAAGTAAAACAAAGTCTCTTTCTCACTCAGAAATTTTCTACTAAAATATATTGCCAGATAAGAAAACCCGAAGTGACGTGATTGCGTGCGTTTTACAAAATATGGCCATTAATATATTTATTTACGCTCTGAAAAATGGTGTAAAATAAGTTTAAATTGCGATTTTTGAATGTTGAGCTCGGTTTTAAAGACGGCAAGTTTTTACTTGCATTAAAAAATTGATCCTAAATAGCAGTTAAAGTAGCAGTGCAAAAATCACTGCTATTCGAATATCAACCCATCCCGATCGATTTATGTTATTTCTTGAATTATTAAGTTTGATATATAAAAATGCATATGCGCTTTTCCTTATTATTTTATTATAACTGCAATAATTTTCAGTAGAATATGACGCTAGGAATTTGAGAAAATGTATTGAACGAAATTTTTTGGGTTTTTATGCTAAAATTAAAAATTTAAAAAATTTCTTGTTTCCAATTTATTTTCAAAAAGCTAATTTTTGAGTGGCGCGTGAATTTTCCGGAGGCAAAACATCCACATTCAGCGAAAAACTGGCATTCGTCGTAAAATTTTAGTGTACATATCATGAATTTTTCAATTTGAAAGTACTTATTTTCATTTTATTAAATAGTGTCTCTGACTTTTAATACATACTTAAGAAAACTTATCACTAGTTACATAAAAAAATTTATTTATACTCAAGAAAACATTTTTAAAACTTTACAAAAACTTATTTTGTTTTAATCATGAATATTTTTGTCATAAGTGCTCCTTTTTGTTATGATTCTGTCATTATAACATTACGCAAACGTTCATTTAACTTAAATGTAACAAAAAGAATGTTCCAGTTGCAGCATTGCAACTTTCCATTGTTGTAGAGACTTCTTTGTAACATAATATAAACAAAACAATAACTTTCCGGATGTTACAATTATGCTTCATCATGTTACGTGCAACTTAAGTTTGTCGCAACAACACGTATAAATCGTAGATATAACACTTTATCCCCTCATTGCGACCAAAGTTGTTGCAAAATATGCGTAAAAATTACGCTGTTTAAGTCCCAACGGAGCTATAGTTACGCTATATATCTGTACTTGCGACTGCTTTTGGACTAATATGTGACCCTCTTGTAACTCTTTTGTGCTAGCTGGGTTACCAGCTCAGCTACGCATTGGTGCACGCACTGTGGCCGAACACGTGAATCATACGATCTCAGTGTAACAAGCCGCGAAGTTCGAGGTTCGAATCATAGCTATTAAAGAAATTTTTTCAATTGATATTAATTTTTCTGATCGGCCGTTACATTTCTACACACAACGGCAAAAGCTCAGAGAGAAAATTATCCCGAAGTTAGCATTAAGACTAGTAGATCTAGTTACCGATCAATTCTGGTCATAAAAAGCTCTCTCAAAGTCGTGCCGAAGGCTGAAATGACCAAATCGTTTATTATATATATCGATACGTCCAACGTATAAGTTGGTAACTCGAAAATCGTCATTTTTCAGTATGACCATTTTAGTGTTGTTAGTCCTCACCTAAATATACCCAAGTTGTACATTAAAAATAGCTGCCAATGCCTCAAATGTTTAGCTATAGGTTAAAAAAATTGTCACCAGATGGAGTCCAATGCGCAGATTCAGATAAACACTGTCCCTTTAAAAGTTGGTAGTTTGAGTTATCAACTTATACGTTGGGAGTATCGATATGTACACTAGATGGGTTTTTTTTCCAAAAGTATTCCAGATCCTCCCTGCAAGGCCAGATTCTGAATCCTGGATGTAATATAATCACGTGACGTGAAAAAAAACCACAAAAAAGATTCTATAAAAGAAACCGAAACAAAACATTTTGAGAGTTCAAACAGAATAGTTCGCCAATCGCTAATCTCTTTCATTCTGGAAGTGTTCTGAGTGATTGGCGAGAAAAGAGAATAACCAATCACTTATCGCTTTGATTCTGTTCGGGCTCTAAGTCCAAGTAAAGTAACACATAAGACACTGCGCCTTCGAACCATGCCATAGTTTGTCAATCCGCACCATGTTAAACATGTTTTTATGTAAACATGTTGTGAATTATAAGCATGCCAATATAAGTTGAAATGAGAAAAATTTATTTAATAACAATAAAAAAATTAAGTTTCAAATATATAGCAAAATATATTCTAGTATTAAGAAAATTCTTTACTTGGTCCAGGAAATTATTCTCAATTCAATGAAAATCAATTTCTCAAATCAAGGAAATTATTCAAGTTTTCAGCAAATTGTTACTTGAATCAAACAAATTTTTTTCACTTAAAGCAAATATTAGTCTTGAATATAGAAAAAAAAAATTCTTGAGTTTTAAGCAAATGTTTCTTGAATTAAGCATTTTTTTTCCTTAATATCATGCGTAATATCAAATATGCTCAATTCTAGCAAAATAATGCTTGAATTGAGAAATGCATGCTTGAATGTAACCTGTTTGCTTGATTGAAGCATAGAATGCTTGATTTTTTTTCTCTCCATGTATAGTAGATGGGTTTTTGGTTTCATACATTTTCTTAATATATTCCAGAACCTCCCTGCAAGGCCACATTCTGATTCTTGGATGTAATATAAGCATGTGACGTGAATAAATATCCAGAAAATCCTCAATGGGTGGATGGGTGCCGCTAAAAACTGTGAATTTGAAAAAGTATAAAATGGATGTTCAAATCGAGTTTCCTATTTGCATTTAAGTCACACAAAAACTGTTGACCATAACATATTCTAATGGAAAATCGTCCGCTGAACCCGAGTACTAGGACCAAAAGTCTGCTTAACAAAAAAAATCGTTTTTCTGTCATAAAAATGGTCTGCCAAAAATAGTTGGATAATTTTTTAAAATTTTACCTAGACTTCATTAAATGGCCAACACACCTGCATCATTTAAATGTGGGGAAAATTGCAGTGACCTTGTCGAGGGTGAAGTTTCTTATTTAACATCCAGGACTCAGCATCTGGCCTTGCAGGGAAGTTCTGGAATATGTTAAGAGAATTTATGGAACCCAAAATTCAACAAATGTACACATTTCTATAATTTTTCTTCAACAAAGCTTTTTGAAACCTTGAGCCGCATCAAAATCATCAAAACTTCAAGGATTTTTTTTTAATGAATCCCTACCAAACAAAGATTAATCTGTCAATGCGTTTGTAGCCGTACGAAAAATTACTGTTTAGATTACAATGCAAACATTTTTAAAAATTCCATCGATTTTTGTGGCACTCCGCAATGACTTACTTTGAACTAATGGCTCACCATCCAGCCGTCATCCAGCAACCAATGCATAGTGGCAACTATAACTAGTTGCTGCTGCTCGTGCTGGTACTACTGCCGATACTGCAATTCAAGGACATGCCGGCTATCCTTGTTGGCACTCTGTCTTTGGCAGCGAAATTAATTGTTTTTCTTCGATTGGAATTTATAATTAAAAACATGCGATGGGATGCGATGCACGTTCCGAATCTGAAGCAACTCACAAACTGCGCGAGTTATGGGGGGAAAATGTTTTTTTTTTTTTGTCTAACTACTAAACAACATACAAACAAAAATTATGCAAACATTTTATGCAAATGTTTTTGTTGCTTAACTAGAAAATTGCATTTGAAAGGAAGGCCAGCGCAGCGTAGCGCACTGTTTGTTTTTGTATTGCATACTTTTCGGCGCACGTTTAGTGTTGGTACTGCGCGGGTGAGTTGCTTTTGCAGCGTTTGGTATTGATTTATTGCATAATTTGTTTTTCATTCGATTTATTGCATATTAATTAGCGTGAAGGAGAGCGAGGTTGCGCAGGTTTTTCTTTTTTGTTATCCTTGTTCATTCAATCAATTTGTGGGCAGCGCTGAATAGAAAATGATTTGCTGTAAGAGCGCAAAATAAGTGGAACCAATTTAAGGTAATTAAATATGAACATAGATTTCAGTTTCAACTTAAACAGATGGTTTTTATCCTGCACTCAACTTTGTTGCACTCAATGAGCGCTTCGGAAATCAACAGCTCAAAAGACCATTCTTCTTAAGCGTAATAAACACTACGCTAAATAGGGACATTTTTATTCCACAATTTCACAGAATTTTATTTTTACACTTCTAGCTCACTATCTGACGCGCTCATCTCTTTGCAGCTTATAGCTTTCTGTCTTGCTCTTAATCGGCACCTTTTAAGCTCATTTCTGTTCATTTACCTGGGCTTTTCTGAACCAGTCTTTCAGTCATCTATCCAACAATCCGTCCATCTAGCATTCACTGCAATTCAGTCCGAATTCGAGGAAAAAAAAGCTTTTAAGTAATCCTATTACTCATCCTTGCAACAACAGCATCGCCGCATCAGCAGCGTACAAAGTGGCCAAACAATAAATAGCAGAATGGGTACACTTTGACACACAAGGCTACAACTTCACTCACTCACACACCCACACACATACAGATAAATACACTCAAACGTAGATCTACACAAAGTGATTTTAATTAGCTTGCTAGAGAGATGATGATAAACTCCTGCTTGTTCCTGACAATGAGTTCCTTTAAGCACTCATTTCAACTCTTCATCTCGCGCGAAAGCACCGAAACGCACACTCGCACACGTACATGGGAAAATTGTTAAATTTACATATATTTTGTGTGCAGCTGTATGTTTGTACGCTTGTTGTCTGTGCGCTTAAGTTTGCTAGACTTCAAACTGCAGCAACAAAACAAAGTAGGTACGTGGAAAGCACTTTGGAGGAAATTTTGATGCCCGTCTAATTTGTGTAGCATATGTTAGGGCGCACAGACAATGAGTGGGGCATTAAGCGGCGATTATAGAAAAATTATCACATAAATATATTATTCGAAAACGTTGTGTTTGAGTCAACGCCGTAACGAGTCCTAGGCATCTCCGTTCTAAAGCCAAGTCAAGTTCAAGATCAAATCACCTCCAGATTATCTGCTGATAATTCCAAGTTAAGTCAGTTATAAGTCACACCCAAGTTATATTTAAGTCAAAAGAAAGTTAAATTCAAGTTATCTCCATGCTAGGTCAAAGTCCAATATACGCTGATTCCAAAACAATTTTTAATCATATACAAGTCCACTTAACATCAAATTAAAGTCAACTCAACGTCGAACCGACGTCAACTCCAAGCCAACTTCTTATCAACTCAAAGTCCACAACAAATCAACTGAAGTCATGTTAAATCAAGTAAGCTCAAGTCCAAGTCCAAGTTCAAGTAATAATCCAAGCACAAATCCAAGTCCAAGTCCAAGTCTAAATCCAAGTCCAAAACCAAGTTTAAGTCCAAGTCCAAGCCCAAGTCCAAATCCAAGTTCAAGTCCAAGTCCAAGTCTAAGTCTAAGTCTAAGTCCAAGTCCAAGTACAAGTCTAAGTCCATGTTCAAGTCCAAGTCTAAATCCAAGTCCAAACCCAAGTCTCAGTCCAAGTCCAAGTACAAGTCCAAGCCACAGTCCAAGTTCAAGTTCAAGTCCAAGTCCAAGTCCAAGTCCAAGTCCAAGTCCAAGTCCAAGTCCAAGTCCAAGTCAAAGTCTAAACCCAAGTCCAAACCCAAGTTTAAGTCCAAGTCCAAGTCCAAGCCCAAGTCCAAGTTCAAGTCCAAGTCCAAGTCCAAGTCCAAGTACAAGTCCAAGTCCAAGTCCAAGTCCAAGTCCAAGTCCAAGTCCAAGTCCAAGTCCAAGTCCAAGTCCAAGTCCAAGTCCAAGTTTGAGTCTAAGTCTAAGTCCAAGTCCAAGTACAAGTCTAAGTTCAAGTCCAAATCCAAGTCCAAGTCCTAGTCTAAGTCCAAGTCCAAGTCCAAGTCCAAGTCTAAGTCTAAGTCTAAGTCTAAGTCTAAGTCTAAGTCTAAGTCTAAGTCTAAGTCTAAGTCTAAGTCTAAGTCTAAGTCTAAGTCTAAGTCTAAGTCTAAGTCTAAGTCTAAGTCTAAGTCTAAGTCTAAGTCTAAGTCTAAGTCTAATTCTAAGTCTAAGTCTAAGTCTAAGTCTAAGTCTAAGTCTTAGTCTAAGTCTAAGTCTAAGTCTAAGTCTAAGTCTAAGTCTAAGTCTAAGTCTAAGTCTAAGTCTAAGTCTAAGTCTAAGTCTAAGTCTAAGTCTAAGTCTAAGTCTAAGTCTAAGTCTAGGTCTAAGTCTAAGTCTAAGTCTAAGTCTAAGTCTAAGTCTAAGCCTAAGTCTAAGTCTAAGTCTAAGTCTAAGTCTAAGTCTAAGTCTAAGTCTAAGTCTAAGTCTAAGTCTTAGTCTAAGTCTAAGTCTAAGTCTAAGTCTAAGTCTAAGTCTAAGTCTAAGTCTAAGTCTTAGTCTAAGTCTAAGTCTAAGTCTAAGTCTAAGTCTAAGTCTAAGTCTTAGTCTAAGTCTAAGTCTAAGTCTAAGTCTAAGTCTAAGTCTAAGTCTTAGTCTAAGTCTTAGTCTAAGTCTAAGTCTAAGTCTAAGTCTAAGTCCAAGTCCAAGTCCAAGTCCAAGTCCAAGTTCAAGTCCAAGTCCAAGCCCAAGTCTTAGTCCAAGTCCAAATCTAAGTCCAAACCCAAGTCCAAGTTCTAGTCCAAGTCCAAGTCCAAGTCCAAGTCCAAGTCCAAGTCGAAGTCGAAGTCCAAGTCCAAGTCCAAGTCCAAGTTCAAGTCCAAGTCCAAGTCCAAGTCCAAGTCCAAGTTCAAGTCCAAGTTCAAGTCCAAGTCCAAGTCCAAGTCCAAGTCCAAGTCCAAGTCCAAGTCCAAGTCCAAGTCCAAGTCCAAGTCCAAGTCCAAGTCCAAGTCCAAGTCCAAGTACAAGTCTAAGTCCATGTTCAAGTCCAAGTCTAAATCCAAGTCCAAACCCAAGTCTCAGTCCAAGTCCAAGTACAAGTCCAAGCCACAGTCCAAGTTCAAGTTCAAGTCCAAGTCCAAGTCCAAGTCCAAGTCCAAGCCCAAGTCCAAGTTCAAGTCCAAGTCCAAGTCCAAGTCCAAGTCCAAGTCCAAGTCCAAGTCCAACTCCAAGTCCAAGTCCAAGTCCAAGTCCAAGTCCAAGTCCAAGTTTAAGTCTAAGTCTAAGTCCAAGTCCAAGTACAAGTCTAAGTTCAAGTCCAAATCCAAGTCCAAGTCCTAGTCTAAGTCCAAGTCCAAGTACAAGTCCAAGTCCAAGTCTAAGTCTAAGTCTAAGTCTAAGTCTAAGTCTAAGTCTAAGTCTAAGTCTAAGTCTAAGTCTAAGTCTAAGTCTAAGTCTAAGTCTAAGTCTAAGTCTAAGTCTAAGTCTAAGTCTAAGTCTAAGTCTAAGTCTAAGTCTAAGTCTAAGTCTAAGTCTAAGTCTAAGTCTAATTCTAAGTCTAAGTCTAAGTCTAAGTCTAAGTCTAAGTCTTAGTCTAAGTCTAAGTCTAAGTCTAAGTCTAAGTCTAAGTCTAAGTCTAAGTCTAAGTCTAAGTCTAAGTCTAAGTCTAAGTCTAAGTCTAAGTCTAAGTCTAAGTCTAAGTCTTAGTCTAAGTCTAAGTCTAAGTCTAAGTCTAAGTCTAAGTCTAAGTCTAAGTCTAAGTCTAAGTCTAAGTCTAAGTCTAAGCCTAAGTCTAAGTCTAAGTCTAAGTCTAAGTCTAAGTCTAAGTCTAAGTCTAAGTCTAAGTCTTAGTCTAAGTCTAAGTCTAAGTCTAAGTCTAAGTCTAAGTCTAATTCTAAGTCTAAGTCTAAGTCTAAGTCTAAGTCTAAGTCTAAGTCTTAGTCTAAGTCTAAGTCTAAGTCTAAGTCTAAGTCTAAGTCTAAGTCTTAGTCTAAGTCTAAGTCTAAGTCTAAGTCTAAGTCTAAGTCTAAGTCTTAGTCTAAGTCTTAGTCTAAGTCTAAGTCTAAGTCTAAGTCTAAGTCCAAGTCCAAGTCCAAGTCCAAGTCCAAGTTCAAGTCCAAGTCCAAGCCCAAGTCTTAGTCCAAGTCCAAATCTAAGTCCAAACCCAAGTCCAAGTTCTAGTCCAAGTCCAAGTCCAAGTCCAAGTCCAAGTCCAAGTCCAAGTCGAAGTCGAAGTCGAAGTCCAAGTCCAAGTCCAAGTCCAAGTCCAAGTTCAAGTCCAAGTCCAAGTCCAAGTCCAAGTTCAAGTCCAAGTTCAAGTCCAAGTCCAAGTCCAAGTCCAAGTCCAAGTCCAAGTCCAAGTCCAAGTCCAAGTCCAAGTCCAAGTCCAAGTCCAAGTCCAAGTCCAAGTCCAAGTCCAAGTCCAAGTCCAAGTCCAAGTCCAAGTCCAAGTCCAAGTTGAAGTCGAAGTCCAAGTCCAAGTCCAAGCCCAAATCCAAGTCCAAGTCCAAGTCCAAGTCCAAGTCCAAGTCCAAGTCCAAGTCCAAGTCCAAGTCCAAGTCCAAGTCCAAGTCCAAGTCCAATCCCAATTCCAAGTCCAAGTCCAAGTCCAAGTTCAAGTCCAAGTTCAAGTCCAAGTCCAAGTCCAAGTCCAAGTCCAAGTCCAAGTCCAAGTCCAAGTCCAAGTCCAAGTCCAAGTCCAAGTCCAAGTCCAAGTCCAAGTCCAAGTCCAAGTTCAAGTCCAAGTCCAAGTCCAAGTCCAAGTCCAAGTCCAAGTCCTGATCAAGACCCAGTCCAAATACAAATCCATGTCCATGTCCAAGTAGATTGTTTTGAAAATTAAATCATTGCTTTGTGTTTTCGGTCCTAATGAACTCCAAGTCAACTTAAAGAAAATTTCATATAAATTCCAAATCAACTTAAATTTCATTGAATGTTAGACTCTAGTCATACCCAAGTCAAGTACTTGGACAAGTCAACTCCGTATGATTCCGTATAAACTCCGTATAATTCCTAGTCAACGTCGAGTCAAGTACAAGTCAGCTCGAGTCAACTAAATTAAACGTTAAGTTTCAAGTCAATTGGACGTATTATTATATTCAAGTCGAATTCAATTCAACTCAAAGTCAAGTCAAAGTCAACTCCAAGTCTTGTCAAGTCAAGTAAATGTTAAATCCGAGTAAAATCCAACTAAAGGGTGTCCCAAAACATTTTTATTCGGGCACTTCTTTTTTTGTGACAAGCGTAGAGTATTAAATCTAAAACAGCTGTCAACAGCAAGCATTGAGGTTTAGTCATGAAGAAATTTACGGTGGAGCATCGCGTACAAATTGAGAAAGTTCACTACACATATAGCGAACATTTTGCGAACCGGTTTACAAAACCCACCGTTTCGCAACACAGTCGTCAATTTAATCAAAAAATTTTAGTCCGAAAATGAGTGGTCGTCCCCGTTCGGCCCGTTTGGACGACAAATAGCCATGGCAGCGGTCATCGTTGGTATTGACTCAACAATGTCGCGTCATCGTGGTGAGGAATTGGGCGTTAGCTGGACCTCTCTGCAGCACATTTTGATAAAAGAGCTGCATCTGCACGCTTACAAGATTCAGTTGCGTTCAGCAGCGTCGTACGTTCTCTAATTGGGTGTGGAATCACTTGATGATGAACTTGGTCACAATTTTGAAAAAAAATCATTCTCTGCGACGAAGCCCATTTTAATCTATAAGGCAACGTCAATAAGTAGAACCGCCGCATTTGGGGCACGGAGAATGCAAGAGCTTCCCATACACCCACAACGGTGGACTTTTTGCTGTGGATTATGGGCTGGCGGTGTCATCGGGCCATTCTTCTTCGAAAATGTAGCTGGACACCAGTTACTGTGAATGGTGCCCGATATCGCGGCATGTTTACCAATTCCTTTTGGCCTGAAATTAACAATATGTATTTTGACGACATGTGGTTCCAACAGGACGACAGGTTCCACAACAGGTTCCACACAACCAACGACACGATGCAACTATTGCAAACGAAATTCGATGGGAAGATTATCACGCGCCAAGGTGATGTCAAATGGCCACCAAGATCTTGCGATTTCAAGCTTTTGGATTTCTTCTTTTAGGATTTCCTCAAAGAAAAGATCTATGCCAATAAGCCCCGAACGATTCTGAAGCTGTAACAGGAAATCCAACGTGCCATAACAGCAATTGATCCAGAATTATTCCAGAATGTCACGGAAAATTCCATGAAAAGGGCTCTCGCGCAAGTAAGGTCGATGTGGCCATTTGAGCGATACTGTGTTTCATCAATAACGTCCATTTCTTTATAATTCCATAAAAACTCACAGACATTTTAACAAAACGATAGGTTTTATTAAAAAAATCAAATGTTAGTTTCACCCTTTAATTCCAAATCAATTGCAATTCAGGTAGGAAGCAAAGTCCTAGTATGCTTTCGGACATACATCACATTCCGGACTTCATTCAATTTATGCTCATATCAATTGTAATTACTTTCATCTCAACAATTTCCAGGGAATCGAAGCAATCTAAAAATTTTTGCAACCAGCTCCTAATGCTCTGAGTGAGCATTGTAACAAAAGCTCACATAAAAGTCAGTCAGGCTCTTCAAAGCTCAGTAAAGCATAAAGTTCTTAGCTAGGTAGGTACATGTCAGAAACAAAAAATGGATGGAAAAAATTGAGAGCATCCAAAATAGAAAAAAAAATAAAAAAACCCCTGTTAAAAACTTTTGCAACAAGCTGGTGCTCGAGACTTTCGAAAGGTCTTTCATAAAATAGAACTCCGAACGAGCGAACGAACCATGGCAAGAACAACCGGTTGCAACAGATCAAGCAAGCGTCCAAACATAAGTACAACAAGTATGTAAAACAATTGCTGCCAACTCACGCCAAACTTTAGGAAAATGCGTTACCAGCAGCATCGTGTCTCAACTATCGAACACATGTCTGTCCATCACGTGCAAAGCTATGTTTCATGGCGCAGTAGCTAAATGCAGATAGTAAGGCAACACCAACAAATGCAGCTTTTTTGGTTATGGAATAATTTATAGAATGAAGCAACATTTTTAAGTGAAGAACCTTCACAAAGAGGTAAACATTATCAACATGCGCACATTACCGTTATTATGACACCGTAATGGGTGGCATTCACAAAACTTGCTACTGCAGAGGGGAGGGAGGGATGTGTGAGTACTTGTGTGGAAAAGAAGAAGCAGTTGGATGTGGTGAATGTTGCAGAATATGGAAGTAGTGTATTTCAGAGTTTGGATATCATAGTTTCTGCTGGCATGTTATGGGTCAGTTCCTTCTATAATGCTTTCGATACCAAAAGTAGTCTGAGTTGATGTGGTGATTATCTTCTAGGAACTAATATGTGGGGCGCAAAAATAACTTCTGCACAGGAGTTTCATTATGAAAGTAAGTTTTTCTCGAGAAATAGTTGAAAAATGCATAAAAAAGTTATAGAGTTAAAAAGTTATAAAAGATCAAAAGATTGCATTCATGGGCAACATTTTTGTTTTGCACCGTTACATAAAAAATTGAACACATTTCCTTAAAGATGAAACAATTATCAAAGAACCATTATAAAAAACTTCAATTGCATCACAACTACTTGAAATACAAGCATCATGATTAATAACAGGTCTAATCCTTACCTTTGTGCTTATGGTGAAGGAATAGCTGCTGTAAGTTGTTCGCAAAATTCAAAGACAATCATCATAAAGTTGCTATAAAGAAGTGTAGAAAATTATGGTAGTATAACTAGTGTAGGATCTTGTGATCTTTATGATCTTCATGCAAATGAGGGTGTTCCCTACTAGGTGATACGAGCGCAATTTGTGAAGTCAGTGACTTGTTGAATTTCTCGCGTAGTTACTTTAAATGCAACCCGGTTCCTGTCAACTACCATCTGTTATTATAAAACTGCCAAATTTTGAGAAAGCTGCGTCAATTAGTTTCTGTTTGGCAGCTATTGAAATAAGACACCCTCGTGAGTTTCGTGTACTCAACAAGTATTGTTCTTTGCGTAAAAAAACCACAACTGAAACTAAGACACCGCTTGATAAATGCTATGGGGACTCTGCACTATCAATTTAGAAGGTTAAGAAGTGGTAAACTGAATTCCATTGGAGTCGTTCCAGCACAGGTTAGGTTAGGTTTTTATGGCTGAGCTGGCAGACGACTCGTACCCTTACGCCAGTGCAGGACCATTGTAATACCACATAATCTCTTTTGACCTATGAGAGATATCCCTCCTCAACAAACCAGTTGGAACGGATTATGAATTTTATTATACGCCTGATTTCCAGGCATAAGACCTAGTTCGGTAAGTCCATTTAAGAAGGGATGGCCCAGAGTTTCCAATCTTCTTTTACTTAGCGTCGGACATTCGCAGAGGAAATACTGGACATTTTCTACCTCTTCCTCGAATTTGCAGCTTCTGCAGAAATTATTTAATGTAAATCCCAATCGAAGAGCATGTATTCCGATTAGACAGTGACCCGTGAGGATTCCTACTATTTTGAAAGGTTTATCCTGCTTAATTTAAGTAGTGATTTAGTGCGTTTTAAGTCATAGCGAGGCCACGTTAGCTTAGCTACCCTACATGTGTCAAGGTGTTCCCAACGTACTTGTGCAAGACTCAATGAATTGTTCTTCCACTGGAGTTTAAAGGAGGACATGGGCATACCAATGAAATCCTCTTTTAAGAGGGTGTTCGTGGTCGTACCCTTCCTTGCCAATTCGTCTGCCAGATTATTGCTCTCGATATCCCTATTACCGGGTACCCATATGAGGTGGATCCTGAATAAACTTGCCATCTCGGTAAGAGATCTGCGGCACTCAGTGAGAGTTTTAGAGTTATCAATATGCGAGTTCAGCGCTTTCAGCGCAGCTAGACTATCTGAGAATATGTCAGTGAATATGTATTCTTTCCCCTTATGTCTCTCTGACCTAAAATCTTAGCGGTTTCATATATAGATATTATCTCCGCTCGGTAGACACTACAATAGTTTGGGTGTCTAAAGGAAGCTTCTATTTTCAGATCTTGGGAGTAAATTCCTCCCCCTACCTGTTTTTGAAGCTTGGATCCGTCTGTAAGGATTTTAATTCCATTTATTTTAAGGGGGGTTTCGTTAGCCCAGTCTAGCCGTGAAGGGATGTGAAATTCATATTTCTTTTCAAGATTTAAATAAGGTACACAGTAATCTCTTTTGTCGGGGACCGACAAGTTCAGAATAACCGTGTGACCGCACCTGTTTCCTATCCAATTTCCAGATTCTCTTAGTCTGAGGGCTGCTGAGTTAGCACACTCTCTGGCAAAGATATCTAGAGGAGGAAGGTGAAGTATGATTTGAAGAGCATTAGTTGGGGTTGTGGATTATGCACCTGTTATACAGAGACATGCACTTCTTTGAACTTTTGCAAATTTCTGAAGTTCAGTTGCCTTGTCAAGGGCCCTCCACCATACCAGTGAACCGTATACAAGTATGGGGCGGACAATTGCCGTATAAATCCAGCGTACTATTTCTTACCTATCGATTTTTTACATGCAAAAAGAGCTATAATTGCCTTTTTAACGCGCTCCTTTATGTTATCATTTGAACATAAGTTTCTTGTCCAGAATAACTCCTAGGTACTTCGTGATATCACTAAAGAGAAACCTCGTGCCATTCAGACGAGGTGGTACTAGGTTGGGGATTTTATACTTCCTAGTTAAAAGGATGAGGTCTGTTTTCTCCGGGCTTACGCTTAATCCACAAGAGGACGCCCATCTCGAAAGGATTAAGAGTGCTCTTTCCATGAGTTGACAGAGGGTTTGAGGGAATTTTCCGTTAAAGACGAGAGCGATATCGTACCAGCACAAGTGACGCTGAACGTTCAGGTTGCCCAAAAAAGATCAGATCGTCTCGCCAGAAATCGTCTATGATATCCATGGAATAATATTGGACAATCAGCGAATGAAAACGCGTGAGGTGACTTAAGGCTGTAGGCATCTCAACTGAGCGGGTACCTCACATTTTAGATGAATATTTGCACAAGAAAAAGCTATGCGCGCGATGGGTACCGCTACTGCTCCCACTCGACCATAAGAATAGCCGTGCCACAACTTCATAGGAGAATTTGGCTATATTCAACCGTAATACGAAGGAGTTTTTGTGGCGTTTCCTAGCCGTAGACGAAATATGGACACATCACAAGACACCAAAGAGCAAGGAGCACTCAAAGCAGTGGATTTCTTTAGGTGCACCTGCACCAAAGGAGGTCAAAGTGGGTCTGCTGGCTAACAAGGTCATGGCGACAGTTTTTTGGGATACTTGCGGAGTCATTCACATCGATTAACTTGAACAGAGTAAAATTATCACCAGCGAATATTATTCACAGCTGTTGGACAGATTTGAGGTTAAATTGTTAATTTCAGTTGATAAGAAATAAGGATAGAAAATGCGAAAGTTTAAAGTAAAGCGCCTTGACCTGGCCAAGATTCGAACCCATAACCTCTGCATTGGCAGTCGAGCACGCTACCTAGTCGACTAACGAGGCCGCCTTTGTATGGAGGATTGGGGAGAATGGACAGAAATTAGAAATAAAGCCTTTAAGTGCATTGATGTCACTTGTTTTTGTGTTCGATTTGATAAAATTCAAATAAAGGGTATACGAGGGTAATTCCAGCAGTACCTGACTGTCTAGATGGTTTTTGTTTAAAATAAACATCACAGTAAGAAAGACTAACCTTATAAAACTTAAGTTTGAAGTTTGACAGCGCTTCGTTGTTCGGCATTTTTAGGCAGCCATTAACAGTGACCGCTCTCAGTAAATTTGTAAACATGGAACAAATTGGTCATCGTGATGTAATACAATACTTTAAAAGGCCTCAGTCCAACCAGGCCAATCAAACCGGAGCTACATTCTAATCTGGAGACGTCTGCTCCTACGTTTACAGCAGTAGAATATTGGTCAGCGGAGTTTAAACGAGGCCGTATGAGCTACAAGGACAAAATCTCGAGCTACAAAATCGCAGTGATCGACTAAAGAAGGAAACCACATTGGATATAGTGAAGATAATCCCCAAAATGGTTTTGGATGATCGTCGACTGAAAGCGCGCTAGATAGCAGACATGAAAGACATTTCAAAAAGTATTGTACATCACATAATGTAGGAAAATTTGGACACAAGAAAGCTTTCCGCAATAGGGGTGCCGCGATTATTCATATTGGATCAAAACCAGCGTCGTGAGAATGTTTCAATCGAGTGTTTAGCGAAATTTCACAGTAATAAGGCAGAACTTTTGGGTTGATTCATAACCATGGATGAAACATGGGTCCATCAATTAACTCCTAAGACGAATGAACAGTCAAAACCAATGAACTGAAAATGGAGAATCGACCCCAAAGAAGGAGAAGACTGTTACATCTGAAGGCATGGTCATTTCGTTAGCTTTTTGGAATGCGCGTGGGATAATTTTCATTGATTATCTTCAGAAAGGAAAAATAATTAATGGCGAGAATGATGCAAACTTATTGCACCGTTCGAGTGATGAAGTCAAGAAAAAACATCCGCATTTCGAGAAAAACGAAAGATTGTTTCATTAGGACAATGCAACAGTTCACACCACCATTTTCGCGATGGTCAAAATCAGAACTTCGATTTGCTTCCTCACGCACTCTAAATCCCAGATTAAGCCCCTTCAGATTATTTTCTAGTTCCAAATTTGAAAAAAATGACTCGGTGGTAAAAGACTTACCAACAATGAAGAGGTGGAGTGTGCGGCTGATGGCTATTTTGAGGAGATTATCGCTTCTGAATATAAATAGGATATGGAAGACATTGTATATCGCTGAGAAATGTGTATCGAGCTTAAGGGAGACTAACCAAAACATAGCTATAATTTCCGACAGTCAAGCGGCCGTCAAGGCACTCAAATCCCATCAGATTATCTCAATACTAGTGATCATGGTATAATAATACAAGGTAGCATTGACAGTTGCTTGGGAAATCTTATACTGTCAAAAAATATACTCAAAAAGAGAGCGCTCACAATCCGCCATTGAAAACACAAGCAATGTTGAAAACGTTGAAGTGAAAAAAAACAACAACCACAGCAGCTGCTGATGTATTTCCACAAAAAGCTGTTTTTGACAGTTTATGTTTTCCTGTTGAAGAGAAAATAAGCAGTTGTCAATGCTACCATGTATTATTATACCATGACTAGTGATGAAGTATCTTGACAAACTTAATACGCTTGGGCTACAAAACCGTGTATGGATCCTACGGTTGCCGGGACACAAAGGTATAGAAGGAAACGAAATTTCTGATGAATTGGCAAAAAAAGGACCATCAACTCCCTTTGTTGTTCTTGAAAGGATCATCAACTTCCTTCCAAAAGAATCCTCTCTCTTTCAATAAAGAAAGAGGAAGAAAAATAAAAAGACAAATACTGAAGAAATTTACGGGGGTTAAAGTACTCTAAACTACTCTTAGATACATACGACCTAAAGAGATTTAAAGAATACATGAAGCTAACAAAGAATGATCTAAGAATCATCACAGGACGTACAAAACTGGGAATTCTTAGTGATGGCACATGTAGATTTTGCATGGAGGACGAAGAATCTGCTATGCACGTCCTAGGACAGTGTCCTGCACTTGATCAAACGCGACAGAAATATCTGGTTTACCACATAATACTAGATAACTCATTATAATCAAGAAATACAGCACATATAAAGAGTGATTTTTTAAGTGCCTGATAACTTTTTTTTTAAAAAAAACGCATAAAATTTGCAAAATCTCATCGGTTCTTTATTTGAAACGTTAGATTGGTCCATGACATTTACTTTTTGAAGATAATTTCATTTAAATGTTGACCGCGGCTGCGTCTTAGGTGGTCCATTCGGAAAGTCCAATTTTGGGCAACTTTTTCGAGCATTTCGGCCGGAATAGCCCGAATTTCTTCGGAAATGTTGTCTTCCAAAGCTGGAATAGTTGCTGGCTTATTTCTGTAGACTTTAGACTTGACGTAGCCCCACAAAAAATAGTCTAAAGGCGTCAAATCGCATGATCTTGGTGGCCAACTTACCGGTCCATTTCTTGAGATTAATTGTTCTCCGAAGTTTTCCCTCAAAATGGCCATAGAATCGCGAGATGTGTGGCATGTAGCGCCATCTTGTTGAAACCACATGTCAACCAAGTTCAGTTCTTCCATTTTTGGCAACAAAAAGTTTGTTAGCATCGAACGATAGCGATCACCATTCACCGTAACGTTGCGTCCAACAGCATCTTTGAAAAAATACGGTCCAATGATTCCACCAGCGTCCAAACCACACCAAACAGTGCATTTTTCGGGATGCATGGCCAGTTCTTGAACGGCTTCTGGTTGCTTTTCACTCCAAATGCGGCAATTTTGCTTATTTACGTAGCCATTCAACCAGAAATGAGCCTCATCGCTGAACAAAATTTGTCGATAAAAAAGCGGATTTTCTGCCAACTTTTCTAGGGCCCATTCACTGAAAATTCGACGTTTTGGCAGATCGTTCGGCTTCAGTTCTTGCACGAGCTGTATTTTATACGGTTTTACACCAAGATCTTTGCGTAAAACCTTCCATGTGGTCGAATAACACAAACCCAATTGCTGCGAACGGCGACGAATCGACATTTCACGGTCTTCAGCAACACTCTCAGAAACAGACGCAATATTCTCTTCTGTACGCACTGTACGCATTCGTGTGGTTGGTTTAATGTCCAATAAAGTAAACTGAGTGCGAAACTTGGTCACAATCGCATTAATTGTTTGCTCACTTGGTCGATTATGTAGACCATAAATCGGACGTAAAGCGCGAAACACATTTCGAACCGAACACTGATTTTGGTAATAAAATTCAATGATTTGCAAGCGTTGCTCGTTAGTAAGTCTATTCATGATGAAATGTCAAAGCATACTGAGCATCTTTCTCTTTGACACCATGTCTGAAATCCCACGTGATCTGTCAAATACTAATGCATGAAAATCATAACCTCAAAAAAATCACCCTTTACTAGCATTTATCTCAGAGATTGGACTAAAAGGGGTTCTTTAAGTTCATGACGGGGCACAAGAGATCTTAAGGTCGCAATACAAATCCCAACTTTAATAATAATAAAAACAAAGGAGATTATGTGGAGAAGGGAAAATATTTTTTTTATAATGATTTGTGTTTTATTTGTAAGGTCAGGTCATCTGGCATTACCACTGTAGCTAGGGGCTAGTGAAATTGTAAGTTATGCACTAGTGAGAAATTTTACGGGAGTTATATTATAAAAGTCTAGATCTAAAATCCAGAGAGAATTGTCTTTTAAAATATTTTTGTAATCATAAGACTAGGACGATATTTACCGACACATCATAACGATCATTTCTATTCACTCGCTTCATCTCACTCACTCAAGCACCTAATTTCTCTCAGCTAATAACACTATCACAAACACTGTTAAATCCGCATTTTTTTCACACAAAAGAACTAACAACATCAACGTCAACAAAACAGCAACAACAACAACATCTCCAATTACACGTACACCTTACAGCTTCAACTACAATAGCAACAGCAACAGCAACAACAACAAATAACAACAACAACAACAACAAATAACAACAACAACAACAAATAACAACAACAACAAATAACAATAACAACAACAACAACAACTAACAACAGCAACATCACAACAATACTTTGGCACCAGCTGCAATGCTTGGTAACTCGTTGTAACTCGGCTTCATGTGCTAAAAAGTTTAAAAACTATACAGCAACAAAAACAACAACAAAACCGAAACAACAACAGTAACAACACCAAAGTATACTAAGTTAAGCTAAAGTTGCAAAAAATAAACAAAAAAAAAAAAATAACCACAAAGAGAAAACCGAGACACAACAAGGTGAACAAAAGAGACAGAAATAAGCTATGTTGCTTACGCGCGACGTAAATACTTTACGTAAGTGAAAAATTTTAAAAATACTTTCTTACAATATTTTAATCATAACGTTACGGTAAAAAGTTTACAAAACTTTTCAATTCTTTTTTCAAAGCTAAATGTATTTGTATTTCTATCTGTAGCAGTAGTAGTAGTAGTACGAGTAGCTATGTTAGTCGCAACGGAAACGGAAATGGCAGCAGTGGTAGCCAGAACTACCGCTGATGTTTCAAAGAAATGGTGCGTGTTAAAAAATAAAAACGAAAAAATTATATTGAGCAGGTTAAAAGAAGGGGGGAAAAAAGGAAGGCAACTGAGACTACTGGGGAGCACGTAGTGTAGAATGGAAGGAAGGAAGAGTAGGAAATGGTAAAAGGGGGCAGCACAGTGTTAAAGAAAGTGGAAAAGTTAACGTTGAAGCAGCGGAAATTGAAAGCATGAATAATGGTTGCATACTTTGAGGGGCGCACATAATTTGCAGTTGTTATTGTACACAAGAACACCTCAACATAAAACGCAAGAACAAAGAACAAAAGAAACGCAAAAATTGCGGTACTTATGAAAAAACGTACTTGTTATAAGAATAAGAAAGTGTTCGGAGTTCAGATCAAAAGGAGTATTGAGCAAATAAAAAAAAAACACAAAAGAAATTATGCGCATATATAAATTTGTTTTGTTATAAAAAAATTTAATGCATACAGTACATGAAAAACAACATGGCGGGAGAGAAAAACTCAAGGAAAATAGAGTTGAATAAAACTCTTCCAGTGGTTAACGTTAGAGTTCAGAGTATTTCGAGAGTGTTAATTAAAACTCTATGTTCACAAATGTTTATAAAACAGCATGTCCTGAACTGATTATTAAAAATTTCTGATTTTTGCAAAACAAAAAAAAACTTTTTTCAACAACTGATTGTTGCAAATTTCTTAAGAAATTCTTTGACTGAAGCAAGTTTTGCGGATATTGTATTTTGCGGAGACTTTAAACCCAACATTCTGAATAATGCTAGATAATACGAGCGAAATTTGGAAAGAAGAAGCAAAAAAGATTTTATTTCTCAAAATAAACTCTTCAGATCGAAAAAATTTAACCCAGCGATTTTCAAATTTTGTTTTTAATTCCATACAAATAATAGGTTTTATCAAGCTGTGTTCAGGGCGTGTGGTTCAGTGACGACCTCTTCATTCGACCCAAGTTTCTTACCGCTGTACCATTGTTTCAGGTTTGGAAATAGGAAATAGGCACAAGGGGCTAACCTGTAAAATATGGTGGATGGGGTAGCAGTTCGAAGCCCCATTTATGAATTTTTGCCATGGCGACTACGCAGTGTGCTCCGCACTATGGGATATTTGATCGATTTCAACGGTCAAAATTATTTTGTTGGGCAAAAATGTTTTAATCATGTATGTTTTATGATTTTTGATATCCTTAACCCTGTACGAGTCTCTGGGTCATATATGGGTGACCTCTATATTTTTTTAGGCGAACATTAAAATTGTCTGCTGAGATTGATCACAAAATAGCAAATTCGGTCGCTCGACTATTTTAAAAAAATTTTATTTTCTTACGATAAATTTCGTATGTTTCGGCATCTTAAAACCGCTTTCAAAAAAAATTTTTTTGTTGTATTTGCAAAATGGCGGCCATATTTGTCATGCAACCACAAGCAATTTTCGTATTTTATAGAGTTTGCGGTAATGATCATATCTCAGCTCCTATTAAACATACAGTAATTAATGAAAAAACATAATATTAATTATACCTTAGGCTATAATCTTACATATCAGAAAAATTAATTGGGATGCTACTTAATTTTATAAAAAAAGTTAAAGTTTCCAAAAAAATCGTAATTTTTGGTAACTTTGAAAAAAAAATTTTAATAGAAAAAAGCTAGTGGCTGACCTAAATTTTTTGGTATTAGGTACGTCTTAGTAAGAACTTAAAATATAAACTTTTTAAAGTGACTAGATCATAAACTTTTTGGGTTACATCGCTTTGAAAAATAAGAAATCTCATATTTGCCCCAACTTTGGAGTCAAGTATGTGCAATGGGCACGGGTGAAAAAATTTGAAATTAATATTAAATAAACTATGTAATAAGAGGATTCTAATGATATAAGAATAAAAGTAGTTTTTCTGGTTCATTTAAAAGATATGGCATTTTAAAATTCGTACATTTTATTACATGGGGTATGAATATTAGATGTGTTTTTTTCTTTCAAAAGTATTTCAGAACCGCCCTGCAAGGCCAGATTCTGAATCCTAAAAACAAAAATATAAGTATGTGAAGCGAAAAAATATCCAGAAAATTCGTAAACTGGATTGGTGCCGCCAAAAAACGTGAAGAAGTATAAAATGGATGTTTCAAATCGAGTTCCCTATTTAAGTTTAAGTCCTACAAAAACTTTTGACTATAACATATCCTAATGTAAAATCGTCCGCTGAACTCAAATATGCCATAAAATTCTTACAAAAATTAGTCCTTGACCCAAAAATTGGCCTACTTTATTAAGAATATCCTAATTTTTTCTTTCGATTTTAAAAAAGAAGCTTTACCGTCGCCGAGGTCGCAGCAACCTCTCAAATTAAAATGCTGTATTATTGTCAGCCTTTTTATGAAGTTTAAGAATAATAAAAAAATATTCAAATCGGACCATTTTTATGGCAGAAAAACGATTTTTTTGTTGAGCTGACTTTTAGAAAAAGGTTATTTTTTTATAGAATTTTCTTCCCTTTGTTTTCTGCATATTTACAATAACTTTAAAAACATAAATTTGTTCATCGTCATCATCCGACATCATTGCAAATATGCAAAAAACACAGTGGCGAATCTACATACGGGCTGAAAGGGCTTTAGCCCCCCCCCCTTGGAGAATTTATTGTATGGGAAAAAATTCCAAAAGACGTTGAACCACCCCTAGGCATACAAAACTGTAGTTTCAGCCCCCCTCTGGCGAATCCTAGATCCGCCACTGAGAAAACTTACTGGATCTGAAGTAGAGGGATATAATTTTCATATTTCAATAGATTTAATTCACTTTTTTTTCTGCAAATATGAAATGATGTCATTCTTTGTTATGTGATATGGTCAAAGTTTTTGGTGTTCCTCTACCTCTAAAAGTTTTGAGAGACAGAAAAAAAATAATTAAAATAAAATAGCCTTCCATAAAAGTACGACCATAGAACTTTATCCTTATTTTGAAAATATTAATATAAACCGTCCAATTGGCAATACTGAAATTGTCACTGCCCACATAATAAGCTCAATAAAACAAGGAATGATTAAAATTCGCCCAAAAGTATGCAGAAAATAGCGTGAAAATAAAAAACACTACCAACACGTGCTAAATGATGCCGGTGCTAGCATAAATGTATGTTTTGTGTATGTGTGTGTGTTATAAGCACTGATGTATGTGTGCATTTTTTGACGCTACACAAACAGAACACTTGCCAACAATTTGTGGCGCTCGACAAATGAATGGTGTAAAAGGTGTAAAAGGAACAGAAAAAACATAAAAAAAAGAGACAAAAACTGTAACGGCTAAATGAAAAAAGAGGGGGAGAGAGAGAGAGAGGGGGGCGATATGTGACAGCAGTGAGCAAAAAACTGAAAGGAAAACAAATACGAAAATCGCGCACCTACACTCATATACAGGGTGGGTCATGAATACTACTACATTAAGAAACTCAAATACCTTTTTTGTTAAATTCATGTAATTTATTTTTTCTTTATTCATTTGAAAAATAATATCTACGTGTTTATAAACTTACATAATTGGTTAATTGGTTTTTAAAAATGATCAAATTTAAACGACTTCCACCCTCGGTGACGCATATAGTAATGTCAGTTGCCTATGTACATATTAACATATATATTTATAAACTATAAACTATAAACTATAAAATATAAACTATAAACTATAAACTATAAACTATAAACTATAAACTATAAACTATAAGCTATAAACTATAAACTATAAACTATAAACTATAAACTATAAACTATAAACTATAAACTATAAACTATAAACTATAAACTATAAACTATAAACTATAAACTATAAACTATAAACTATAAACTATAAACTATAAACTATAAACTATAAACTATAAACTATAAACTATAAACTATAAACTATAAACTATAAACTATAAACTATAAACTATAAACTATAAACTATAAACTATAAACTATAAACTATAAACTATAAACTATAAACTATAAACTATAAACTATAAACTATAAACTATAAACTATAAACTATAAACTATAAACTATAAACTATAAACTATAAACTATAAACTATAAACTATAAACTATAAACTATAAACTATAAACTATAAACTATAAACTATAAACTGTAAACTATAAACTGTAAACTATAAACTATAAACTATAAACTATAAACTATAAACTATAAACTATAAACTATAAATTATAAACAATTAACTATTAAATATAAACTATAAACTGTAAACTATTTATATAATTTAAGAGAAAATAGAATTAGAGTATTTAGTAAGAGAAATTAGGAATAAGCTAAAGAGAAGTTAAGTGAATTTAAAATTGAATAAAGAAGTTGAGTTCTTTTCAAGACTCAGAAGACTGCGTTTGGTTTTGTTTTTAAGAACGTTAATATATGCGACATATAAGCAAAAAGTTTCTCATTACTGACTGAATACTGACGGGTTGCAGAGGGAGTGTCCAATATCGCTCGAATGGATTGCTTTAAAACAGAGTCGATCACATAGTATCCTTGCGAGGCAAGCGACACTTCGTCTTCTTTCGTAAACACGAAAGAGTAAATGAGACAAATGCTGTTGCTGTTGACGACACTGCTTTATATCATTTAAATTTGTTGGTGTAGCAAATATATACTTTATAACCCCAAAAAAAAAATAAAATAAGGCGCAGTAATGTCAGGAGACTTTGGGAGCCAGCGGAATGTGAAGTGTCTAAAAATCAGCTCATTGCCGAATTCACTTTCGGTGTAGTTCTAGAAAAAAATCTTACAACATCTTTAAGTAACAGGATCCATTGATCGTAACACTGAAACCGTTTTCTTGGAAAAAGTAGGACTCAACAATGAATCTCTTGATGTGTACTGTACACCACACTGTGACGCAAAGTGGATGCAATTCCACGTCATGGAGTATCTGTGGATTAGAATCACTCTATATTCGAAAATTTTGTTGGCGTTTAGATCAATATGGGTCTCGTCATACATAAAAAACATGTGGTTTAAAATGTGTTCGTCCGTGGTGGTTCTTCCGCCATTTGCTTCAAAGCGCATCGGCAAGTCTGCTGCATTCAGTTTGCTTGTTAGTTGCATTTTATATGGGAATTAATTGAAATTTTTATTCATAATTGTCTGCAGTGACTTTCACAACTCTTTGAGCAGATAAAAACCTTGTTAAAACTATTGAATTGGTTTGTATGGGCGCAGCTACAGCAGCGATAGTTTCCTGCGTCTGAACTGAGGCATATCGATGATAAGGCCTTCTTGCGATTGTCTCAAGGTCGGCAAATTTATTCACGAGCCTCATTATACTCCATCTGCTAGCAAGAGTGCTAGCAAACGTGCACCTATATTCTCTTTAGATAGAATCTAAAGACTCCAACGCGTGAAAGCGGCGCATAATCCAATTTCTGGTCACATTGTCCCAACCCTGCATTTGCGTTAAATTTAAAAATCAATCTATAAAATAAAAAAAAATAAATGGAAGAGATTAATTGCTTAAAACCACAAAATCTTATTACGTTGGTTTCTTTTTTTTTTAGCAGCTTTCATCAGCCACCCTGTACTTGCACACATTTACATGCACATGCATAAAAGTGTCGCATGTTGCATTTAGTTTTTACGAAACTAAAATACTAAAATATTTTGCTACACCCAACGCATTTTTCCCGCCCCATCCTACGACCACGGAACCGCAAGGATAATTGCTAGTTATGTCCAAAACAACAAACATGTAGCACCAACATAAATCCCACAAACAACACACGTACACGCACACTTCAAATTGCAATCACTGTGTTTGTCATAGTAATCGTTGGTGTTGTTCGTGTTGCCTTTGTTGTTTAACCAATACACACTTTAAAACAAAACAGTTGCCATAAATTTTGTCATTCAACAATTGCTGTTGTTGGTTCTGCACATCGTTGGCATTTTTGAACAATGCGCCTAACATGTTCTCATATCCTTGTTTATTTTGTGTGCGAGTCCAATTGTGAGTGTGTGAATGTGTGTGTATGTATGTATATGTGTTTGTATGTGACTATGAGCATTGTATTTACTGGAATTTTTCAAATCTTCAATGCGCTTCCGGTTTTTGTTTCTGCCTGCTTGACTGTCTTTTACGCTTTTTCTGTCGCTTACTCTCTTTCCCTCTTATACCCATTTAACGGTTAACGTGTTCGACAATATTTTTGTGTTATGAATGATGATAAATTTTTTCATTTAGAAAAATTGCTTTAATATACTAAAGCGTTACGAAGGACTTTCCCAACTTTTGCATTTATTTTAACATTATTGTTGGTGGTAAAAAATTATGCATTCATGATGAATAGATTAAGGGGAAGGGACATTTATTGATAGTTTAATTCGCGTTTGTCAAATTTACGAATTCAATAAGTAACTAGAATTATACGAGGATATATAGATATATAAAAATATACGGCCATTTATATTTCTGGCCTTATAATGAAAGAGCAAATATTTATGCTTGAAATTGGTTTAATTGTTTTAAAAATATTTTCCATGGCGATCAATATATTTTTGCACGCATTTGAAAAAATGAAACCTAGAGGAGATCCAATGAAAAATTATGTATGGCAAGCACTGCTACTTCAGTCTGTCAACATAGCTTTTATCAAAACACATAACAATTTATTTCAGATTAACGCCTTAAAACTCTCTTAACTTGAGTCTATTATCCCCTAACTTAAAACAAAAACTATCAGTCGGATATTTAGCTTCGCGAGGAAAACTTCTGTATATGGCGATCATGGCCGAACACTTTCAATAAAACAATGGCGCGTTTGGAGGTCTTGGTTGGGGCTTTTATTCTATATAATCATAATTGGGTTCATTATTTTATCATTTCAATCATTTGTATTCGTTTTTTTTTAAACTTGTATTAAAACTCAATAGTCAACGTTGTTAACATTCATAAGAGTAAACAATTTGTTTATATTTGACTGATCAAAGAGGTTTACCGTTTACCTAAAGATCTAAATTTTACGTTTTCGTAGAATTTAAAACCGAAGCTACAATCAGGGGATGCAACACCACCCTTTCAGCAAGGAAGTACAAGACCACAAACCCAGAGGTCCCGGGTTCGATTCCCGGTCAGGCTATGGTCCTACGCTTTAACCTTTCGCATTTGCAATTTTCTTTCCTCATTTCTAATCAACTAAAATTGAAAACGCATCAATATTTACGACTTGAAGTCGTGGTTCGTGGTAGAGTAGTTTGTGGATGAGATTGTCTTATAACTCAAATTGACCGAGGTAATAAATAAATAACACTTGCCTCAGATTCAAATTCACATGTTTCTACGTCTTCCACCATGCTTACAACATCCTATACATGTTTCACTTGATTGCCCTTTCCCTCCCACTAATCTATCGCCTCATTTCGAACCAAGGCAGACTTGACTAAGTAGGTATTACACCTAAAATCCTTGGTTCAAAGTAAAAAAAAAAAACAATAAAACACAAAAAGCAAAATTAAAACTAAAATTAAAAATAAAAATTAAAATCAAAAACAAAAAATAAAGATAAAAATATAAATCAAAATAAAAAAATAGAACTAAAACATAAAATTCAAACCACAATAATTTCAAAAAATTTAAATAAGATATATATAACAATAAATAACATAAAAATAATATAATAAGCCTCATACAATTATAAAAACAATAATAAACATAAAAATAAAATATATAAGAAAATAAAAATTTGAATAAAAATAAAAATGAAAAATTTTTAAATAAAAATAAATATAAATTAGAATAAAATTTATAATAACAAAAAGCGAACTTGAGAATACAAATAAGCCAAAATATAAAATTAAAATAAAAATAAAACTAAATTTCAAAATTAAAATAAAAATAAAAATAAAATAATACCAAAAAATATATAAAAAAATAAAAAATTTTAATAAAAACAAAAATGCAAAAACTTAAATAAATACAAATTTAAATTAAAATAAAATTTAAAATAAAAACGAGAAATTAAGAATACAAATAAGCCCAAATATAAAATTAAAATAAAAAGAAAACATAAAAATTAAAATAAAAGCAAAAATTAAAATAAGAATAAAAACAAAAACAAAAATTAAAAAATTAAAATAAAAACAAATATAAAAATAAAAATAAAAATAAAAATAAAAATAAAAATAAAAATTAAAATAAAAATAAAAATAAAAATAAAAATAAAAAGAAAAATAGAAATAGAAATAGAAATAAAAATAAAAATAAAAAAAAATTTAAATACAAAATAAAAATAAAAATAAAAATGAAAATAGAAATAAGAAATAAGAAAAAAAAATAAAAATAATAAAAATGAAAATGAAAATTCAAGCAAAAATGCAAACAAAAAACAAAAGTTAAATAAAAAACCAAACAAAAATTAAATTAACGACAAAAATAAAAATAAAAATTAAGAAAATAAATATAAAAATGAAAACAAAACATACAAATTAAATAAAAATCTAAGCAAAAATGAAATAAACGGCCAAGATAAAAGTAAAAATAAAAATAAAAATCATAATAAAAATATAAACAAAAATAAAAAATTAAAATTACAAATAAAATTAAAAATATATATAAAAATAACAATAAAAATAAAAATAAAAATACAAATAAAAATAAAAATAAAAATACAAATAAAAATAACAATTAAAATTAAAATAAAAATAATAAAAATTAGAAAAAATTAGACTCATAATAAAAAAAAAAATGAAAATTAAAATTAAAATTACAGTAAAAATACAAACAAAAAATAAAAGTTGAATAACAATCCAAACAAAAATTAAATTAAGGACAAAAATAAAAATAAAAATATAAAAAAAAATAAAAAAAAACACAGGTGCGTCACTAGACACACGAGAGAAGCGAAGCATTTTCGCAAATTCATAGATTTGATAATTTAATAGCGTTTTTTCGATTAAAATAATTTTTAAATTCAAAACTTTAAAATAACAAAGTATATATATCATATATATTAACCCTCTTCGGCCCTCCCTTAAAGCCCCCTGTTCAGTTGTAGGGAATAAATATACAAAAATCATTAATTTTGTTACAATTTAATCAACTTACAGGTTGTTTATTTTTAACGATATTTATAACGACCTTTAGTAGGAAGTAGAAACAACATCTAATACACAATCCTTAGTGAATATTTCTTTTAGTTCGTTCGTTCTTTTAGTTCGTTCGTTCTTTTAGTTCGTTAGGTCTTTCAGTTCGCATGGACAAACCGAAGATTCAAACCATATCTCGGTAAATTTAGTTATCTTTGCTCTAGTTCGTTTTGTTTCCTACTTTTGTCGGTTGGCTAGCCAATACACAGTCCTAGAATAGCCAACACACAATCCTTTCTTAAATTAATAGATTATAGTGATCTGCTGAAACATAGCTTTAGGTAATGTTTATCACTCAATCAACAAAATTATAAAATAAAGTGTTTAAGCGTAATGGTTAGAGGAAAGTACCAACAAACGATAAAACTGTGAGTTGTGGGTGCAATTCCCACAGCGGGCAAAAAATTATTTTTAATTTAACATTTTCTGGCTCAATTGATGCAAGCAAAAAACAATATCAATTCTAAGAAAAAGGTGTCGGAAAAAAGTGTCGTTTTTTCTGATTTCACTCTAGCAAATCGCAGAACGAGGCGTAAAAAGCTTCGCTTCAAAAATATGAGAACAAACAATAAAAAATATAAAAATAAAAAAAAAATAAAAATTAAATAAAAATCTAAACAAAAATTAAATTAATGACAAAAATAAAAGTAAAAATAATAATAAAAATCAAAATAAGAATAAAAACAAAAACAAAAAATAAAAACAAATATAAAAATAAAAATAGAAATGAAAACAAAAATAAAAAATAAAAATAAAAATAAAAATAAAAATTAAAATACAAAATAAAAATAAAAATAAAAATAAAAATAAAAATAGAAATAAAAATAAAAATAAAAATAGAAATAAAAATAAAAATAAAAAATGAAAACAAAAATAAAATTAAAATTAAAACTGAAAATAAAAAGTAAAGTAAAAAATGAAAATATGAAAAAAAAAATTAAAATATGAATAAAAAAACAAAGAAAACTAGTAAGAAATGATCTTCGACTGAGGCGAGGTTAGAATACCCCCACGACCGAACCAAAGTTTATTCAAAGTCCTAAGCAACCAATAAATTGTTTATCTGTAAAAACATCTTCGTCATAGTTTTAATATTCGCTTTTGTTTTTTGAAAAAGTCACTTTATATAGGAGATAGGCGGGGTTTTCATCCGATTTGGCTCATTTTCGAACTTAGCTTAGAGACAAGCTTAAATATTAAGTTTCGTGATAATGGCTTGAAAATTACGGCTGTAATAGTGATCACAGACAGACAGAAGGGGCTAAATCGACTCGGGTAGTTTCTTAAGGGAAGGGTTCCCTCATTTTGGACTAAAAAATCGATTTTTTTTTGCAAAAAATGAAAGCCACATATGTGTAGAATATGTGTGTAAATGGATTTTTCGATCCGACGAATATTTTTCGAATGACAACGTCTTGAAGACACCTATCTCACGCGCGCTACGTCCAAACTAAACTTTTAAAAAAACTTCAAACGCGCTTATCTCGAAACCACGTTTTCCGATCTAACTAAAACTCTCAGGCCTGATCTATTGATCCGATTCTCTTGATCTAAGAACTGTTTGGAAGTGCATGCTTTTTTGTACGCCCTGAACTAACATCATGTATAAAAATTATTTATTTATATTTTTTTAACGTTGTTGAAATGGAAAAAAACAAGCAAAATTTGAACTTTTAGTTCTAATGTTCATTATTCAATGAATTTTACATGGATAATAACAATTTTAGTTCCAGTCATAGAAAATATCATTATCTTTAAGTAATAACAACAATTTTTGATTTCAGTCCACCACAAGAAGCGGCAGAATTTTAGTTAGGACACCATGTTTCGCGCGCAGGTGCCCACGGAAATGTGCATTTTGTAGCCGCCATTTTGAATTTTTTCAACTTTTTCACTTTTTTAAATTCTCTGATAATAAACTAATATAATCATCAAAAACAAAAGTTCGTACGCCTTTTCATTGTCCTACAACAAAAATACAAACTTTGCCTTATTTTTGTCCATAATGAGGGAACCCTTCCCTTAATCGACTGAAAAAAGATTTATAAAAATGAAAATTAAGATGAACGATAAAAAATATGAAAATAAAAAATATCAAAATTGTAATAAATTTCAAAAAAATACAAATACTAAAAAAATTGAAAAATATTCAAATAAATAAAACAGAAATTAAAATCAATTTCAAAATAAAAATTATGAGAAAAAAGGACAATTATAAGAGAGATGATAACGATAAGTTTTTGGACTAAGATTACGATATGAATCAAGATAAAGAATAGACCATAGATTTGGACAAATATAAGAATATGGTGTTGAATAAGGATTGAGGAAAAGTTTGGGCTAAAATAATGGCAAGCATTGGGACAAGGATTAGGACATTGGGACAAGGGACTAGGACACACTTAGAACAAATTTTATTTAATTTTTTAGATAAAAAGTAGGACAAGTATTTGGAAAGGGATTTGAACAGGAAAAAGAAATTTGGACATGGATTTAATCACGAATTTAGACGACGAGTGGGGCAAGTATTAGGACAAATAGTATAAGCATAAGGACAAACCGAAATAAGGTCAAGAAAGTTTAGAAACAAGCGGAAAGAAAGGTATTAGAATAAGCTTTCTTTTATGTTTCCTTTCTGTATTCTCCTTTCTGTATTTCTGAATATATTTATATTTGATTATTACAGTTAAAATTAACAAATATTTCAAGCTATGGTGACAAGGGCCTTAGCGTCTCTTTTACTCAATTCCAGATGCAACTTTTTAAGTTATGAAATTCATCCCATTTCGAAACAGCAACCATTAAAAAGAAAATTCAGCGACAACAAAAACTACAAGTACAGGTTATTAGATAAAATTAATCAATAGGAGAATTTTTGCATCAAAGGGTTAATGGAAATGCTTATAACATTGTCGTTATCTTATATATAGATAATTTAAAATTATCATTTCTTTGTAGAGCACATGTCCCCAAATATCTCAAAATACTGGCAATGTACGAATTGTGACCATGAATTTTAATTCTAGCAGCAGGTTTCTTCGAACCCCTATCTGCCCAACAGTAGTACATTGTAGACCTGTATAATTTTTTAGTTAATGTAATTTAATGATATTGATAGGAGAAATAGCGTTTATTCTTATATCCCTAAAGAAAAATAACGGAACAACAGTGAAACTATCAGTAATACCATCCATTTCCAAAATCCATTGCTTCTAACGAGTTGCTTATTGCTTGTGTTGGTTCGACATGACCACATGATGAAATAATAATTTTTTTTTTTTGTAAATTTAAATTTTTAAACAATATCCAGAGATCAAAATAAAAAAAAAATCTCAAAATTTTGTCTTAAGATTAAGTCTGAAAAACTACTATAAAAACAACAATACCAACAACAAGTTTATGAAAATGCTGACAATATGAAAATGAATAAATTTGTTGGCTTGTTCATGTCTAAGAGAAGTCATTGCTGCTGCTGCACAGTGGGCTAATTTGCATAAAATTTAATGCAAATGAAAATCATATGTATACAATTATACACGCATACATATCAAAATAATAAATGCAACAATAACAAAATACAACAATAACTATGATGACGACATGAACTAGCTAACTGACAAAGCTATCTGTTTGGCTGTCTGCTTCTAAATACAGCCAGCCCATGTCTGTCTAGCATGTCTGACTGACTGTCTGCCGGCTCAAGCTGATGGTGCTGTAACTGTGCATGTGTGTGTGCTTGTTTGTGAAGGTATGTAAATCTTTAGTGTATCCGTTTATGCAGCAATCTGTCTTGGCAACGAGCATCTATCAGATCCATCTCCCTCAACGGCAGTATGTGAGTGTGCGTGTTACTGTTGCATATCTATCCGGGGCCTTTCGGCTGTCCATCTTAACGAGGAAACGAATAAAATAGACGCATGGACAGACATGCAAAATAAAAATTTGCATATACATGAATATGTAGCAAAAAAGAGTGTGTGTCACACACACTCTCACAAATAACAGATGCGAATACTACATGCATGGGTCAACGTAACAACAACAACTACTACTCATGCAGGTGCGTCCTGCATGTGTCTTTTTTTTCTCAAATTTGCTTGTTTCTACACAATATTTTCCAACAACATGCTAACAATGAAAGTAGCAAGAAGAATTTACACTGCAAATGCAGGTGTTGCCACATATCCAAAACAAACAATGCCAAGAAAAGACAAAACAAAAAAAAAAAAACCATGAAATCGAGAAAACCTTCCACTAGGCTTAACTTATGCTCTGTTGATTCCCATTTTCACTCTGCAGAAATGTGCAAAATTTGCCTAGAAAATAGACAGCAAGAAGAGGAACGACGACTAATAGAGATGAATAAATGAAAACATGCAAAAAATCAAGCACAACATCACAACAAAAACAACAGCATAGTTTTTGGGGCTAAAGAAGAAAAATTTGAATTTCTTAAATTCCCTGAACCAAAAACTTCATTTGCTTGTGTGCATTGAGTTTCATTGATTTCAATTAAAAGCTAGAGAAAATATTTTAAAATATTAATAAATTTTTAGTGCATGAATTTATACTGAAAACTCAAACATTAAGAGAAACACTTTACAGAGCCCCTAAGAGTATGCCACATTATTTTCATTTGCAGCACAAATATATGCAATATTATTTGATATATAAACTGACAGCTATTTCTTTAGATTTAATTGAAAGAACATTTTAGATACTAAACCATTGAGCTCTAAAAGTATGCAACAATTTTTTTTTTTTTTTTCTTATGCACTTTATCGATTTTGAGCTTAGGAAGCAGTGAATATATATGTTTTTATATGTTTTTAGGGGGAAATATTTAAGGACGCACAGAAAATTTAAGATATTACATGTAAGCAATCACTCACAAATGGAAACAGTATATTTTCCGTGCACTTTCTTTGCGAGACGTTCTCTTTTTATTTGTTCTTTGTTTTTTTGCTTAGATTGAAATTTTCATAGGTCTTTAAGGTTACTAAGGTTTTTGGGCAAAACTAGTAATTTTTTATAAACGTGTCAGTTTCCTATTTTGTTTATCGAATAAGGACATGCTTTTGTGTGAGCTAGTTAATAATATACAGTGTTGGAAAAATTAATAGGGACAAGCTCATAATTGAATGTTTTCAAGTATACATTTTGATTTCAATCATAAGTACGATCAAGTTATTTTATACAATAAAAAAATCTGAACTTATAATTCAATAACAAAAAAAGCCAATGTATGAACAGTCTTCTTTAAAGAAAACTTGTACATTTTTGTATTCCAACCAAGAAACAAAAGGAGTTATTTAATATTTGGTCGATGCTCAAATCATTTTGACCACCTCCTCGCATCTACGAGGCACAGACTCCACTAGATTGGAGCAAGTTTGCACAGGTATTGAATACCACGCCTCTTGAATTTTAACCCACAAATCGTCCTTATTGGCGTCCGTGGCGTAGTTGGTTAAAGTGCGTGGCCGCTATGTCAACGAACCTGGAGACCCAGGTTCGAATCCAGCAGCGACAGAAAATTATTTGAATTAAAATAATTTTTCTGTACGGCCGCCACCTCTCTGCAAACAATGGCAAACCTCAGAGAGAAAACAAATGCCATGAAAAGCTTCTTGAGAACAAGAACATTCCGTTCATCGCCGTTCGGAGTCGGCGTTAAGCATGTAGGTTTCGGTTCTCGGTCAATTGTGTACAAACTTAATAACACGCACAACACAATTGATCATAAGACGCTAGGTCAAAGTCCTTTCAAGGGCTGAAATGGCCAGTTATTTATTTATTTATTTTTTAATCGTCCTTATTTTTACACTTATAGGCTCCAATTAAATTTTTTAGTATTCGCCACAGGTGCTATACGGGGTTGAGTTCCGGCGACTGGGATGACCAAGCCATACACTTGATTTTGTTTCGCTTGATCCATGTCCTTACCAATTTTGCTGTATGCTTAGGGTCGTTATCATGCATAAAGTTCCACTTTAAAGGCATTTCTCCCTTTGGATACGGCAACATTGCTGTATCTAATATTTCAAGATAGTCCACTGCACACTATGTTTATACTTTGCCTTTTATCCAATGAATTGGTCCTACCCCAGCCACCAAACCCATGTACAAATGAGCCGCCTCCATGTTTTACGGTCTTTCGAGTGTACTTACATAGGTTCGAGTTCTGCATTCCTCGGCCATCTTACAAAGGTTTTCCCATCCGAATCAAACGAATTTATCTTGGTTTCATCAAACCATAATACATATTTCCAATGTGGACGAAACATGTGTCTATTGGCGAAAGCAATCATTTTCTTTATGTTAGTTTTGCTTAAGAACGGTACTTTCCTGGCACTTCTTCAATGCAGTCCTGCTTTTCGGAGTCTATTTATAATTGTGCGGCTTGTAACTTTTGCTGTTGTTGACCTTTTCAACGATATATAAAACTTTAAAATCGCACAACAAACAACCGAGTTATAGACAAAAAACCAATTGCTCTGTTTTTGCCACGCCCACAAAAAAATTGTTGCACTCCCAATTTTTTATCGACTTAACAGTTGATATAAGGCGGCAGTATTGAAAACTTTTTTTTCCGATACGGCTTAGTTCACACACCTAAAACAATATTTAGGACAAGAATGGGAAAAGTTTAAGGACAAGGAGTAGAACAAGAATTTAGACACAATAAGGACAAGATTTAACACGAAGATTTGGAAAAGAAACGGGTCAGGGATTGAAAAAGATATTCGAACTAGGATAAGGTCAGGAATTTGGACATGGATTATATCAAGAATTTTGATAAGAAGTAGGACAAGTATTACGACAAATATAAGAATAAGAATAAGGATGAATAAAAGTTTCGAAACAAAGGAAAGTATAGGGGAAAAAATAAGCACAAGGATAAAATTATGTTGTCAATCAAAACCAACACAAGTGTTCACGGTGCAGTCAATGAAA